>APFE031232127.1:0-29801 GCA_000404065.3 Pinus taeda | reverse complement strand
ATAACTGGACTGGCGCGCTGACATCGCATCCCAATAACAGAAGAGGTCTGGTCAGCGCGACTTAGTACAAGCAGAGGGCGCGCTGGCTATGAAATTCGATCAGCGCGGGAAACCCATGTGCTTCCGCGCTGGCAGCGCACCAATTGCACTATCATCCGCCATTCAGCGCAGTTATTTCAATAACAGTCGCGATGATCCAATAAACTTAGGCAAAGAGGCTTTTTTGGCCATTTTCAGAGAGCATGAGCATGATGTATTTGATTTCATGACACAGGAGGGAGACTGACAAGGAGACAGTGACAATTTACTGTGTAACACTACCTACAGATTCCCGAGTGCACCCAGTTTTCCATGTTTCATGTTTAAAGAAGGTTACAGGTGACAAGCTCCCAGTTCAAACAATATTGCCAGAACTTGACAAGGAAGGAAAAATCATATTGCAACCGAAAGTAGTCACAGAAACAAGAACTCGATAGCTACGAAATCGATCAATTTCGGAGTATCTCATCAAGTGGAAGAACTTATCCATTGAAGATTCCACATGGGAGGATGAGAATTTTATACAAAAGCATCTAGAACTACTTAAGCGTTGAGGACAACGCTTTTCAGAAGGAGAGGGGCATGTTAGGCCCCTATACTGCTAGTGACTCCCCCATTACTATTGCCATTGTATCCCTTATTATTATTATTGTTCCCCTATTGTCCCCATATTGTTATTATATGCCCGAAAGAAACCCACTATTGTTATTTTTGTGCCCTTATGTTATTATTGTTATGTTGGCTTGATTATATTGTGACCCCTTAGACTCTTATATATAGAAGGGAGGTTTATTCATTTGTATCATCTAAGAATTGTTCATTTGCGTAATGTAAAGGAGGTTGCCCCCTCGAAGAAGCTTATTTCTAAGCCGTTGATCTATCTTTTCTATCTTTTTGTGAGCTGGTTTCATAACAGATCAAGCCATATCTAATCTTAGCTGTTGATTATGGATTTAATCTCGGTTGTTGAAGACTCAACAGAAAAAATATAAGAGGAGGCTTAAGGGTCAGTTGGAGATGCACCAAGATTGATCAGTGAATTCGATTTTCTAGAGTCGGGATTGCTAAGAAAATTTGAACAAGTGATTTGAGTTGCAGGAAGGGGCAGTGAGTGCATAACAGAGAGGCAAAGATAGTTCTAGAGGGCCAGCATAGTGACTGAGGAGGCTACATAGAACCAGCAGGATCCACAAAAAGGGCCAGAGGGATTTCACAGAGGCTAGCAGGGCCTCCGTGGGTGACGCAGAAGACCAAAGAGGAAGCACAGAGCATCAGAGGGCTGACACACGGGGTTCCAAAGCTATGCAGAGGCTAGGAGGGCTTACGCAGAGCCTTAGAGAAGCGTTGGAAGGAGTTTCGTGGAGCAGACATGCTAAATATTTGCTTCCGAAGAGAGGTATTACTGCCAGATAGATATCTTTGTTGGGTGATCTAGTTTGGCACCCTAGTTGTACTCAAGAAATTTGCTTAATAATAAAACCCTCAGAACTATTGCATCGGTTTTCCCAAGTTGGGTTTTTCCAGGGACGATTGTCCAAAAATAATGGCGTCCCTTGTGTGTTTGTCTATTATTTCAGTTTATGATATTTAGATGGTTGAGACTACATTTGTGCTTATTTTCATTATTTATATGGTTAAATAACGTGTTAAGTAATACACAAGTAGGTGAAATAAACCAGATAACGCAACAAGAATTTATAACGGGTTAGACTTAGAAATTTCAACACTTACCTCTATGTATAACCTAATATGTTCACCCTCATATACAAGAATGGTGGCATAAGACATGTCCATTTGAAAACTTCCTCCAAATTTGGTACAACATTATCTTGATAATAACATGCCAAATTTAGGAGGAATATCAGTAACTACAATGTCTAATACCACACTCTTAATAAGGATTTGAGCTAAAGTGACCACTAGATCCTTTATAAGTCCAAGACATGGTACTTTTTTGGAATGAAAAGTATATAGATCATGATAATTTCGGGAAACCTCCAATTGAAGTTGATCCATGACTACCTTTTGGATCAGATTATGGGAGGCTCCAAAATCTAACATGCAGTGGTATAATAAAAAATCATGAACTTTTAAAGTTACATAAAAAGGTGGTACATTTTCATCAATCATTTATGTGCTGGGACCAAATACTACTGAAGGTTTTTCATCTTGTAAACTTATTACATCTCCTTCAACATCAACACTTGATGACTGAATCCATTTGGAAACTTGACTTTTATAACCTGGATTATTTGAAATCTCAGACAAATGAATGGGTATTTTGACTCTTTCTAATTCCTTTTCAACATTGAAAGTGGTTAAAAAGTTTTATCAATTGAAGTTGTTTCATTTGGTTGATTCAATGGTTGGATTGTTTTTGTTTGAGATTCAGTAGATTTAATTTGGGTTCATTTACAATGGGATTTTTGGGAGGTCTACCAGGCCCTGACCTTGGTCTTAAATCATATCTCCTATTCAGTTTTGCAATTAAAAACTCATAAAAAGCCTGATATTTTGAAACTTGTGAGTCTTCTTGATCTTGTTGAGAAGACTAATTTAGAGGAAGAGAGACAATAGCTTTTTGTACAGATGAATGATCAAGATTATTTATATCCTTAATAATCAAAGGACTAGTCTCTTTAGGTTGTTGATCATCAATCATTAATGGAGGTTGATTTTGTTTATCAACATTTGGTCTTTGCAAAATTTGGGGTTGGGGAGCTCTCCTAAATTGAGTTTGAATTCTAGTAGTAGTTTTCTAAATTATTCTAGGCTAAGCTTCTATTTTTGAAATTATATTTGAAAGGTTTCTAATCAATGAAGTGATTTCATCTATCTTTTGATCTTCATTTTTAGTTTTTGTGGAAGAACCTTCTTCCTTGGCTTTCATTTTCCTTTCAGCATTTTTTGCCTTAGCTTTAAGTTTAGTTTATGTTGACCTATTGGCTTAAACTTCTATAGCATTTGTCTGCCTATCTTCTAAGGTATGAGATGTTATTTCCCTAAGCATAATTGCAAAATCATCTTCAAATTCTTTATAAAATATAACTTTGGCTGCTGCTACTGGTGGTTTGTAGTCAGGTGGCATTTTATGATAAAGTTTATTAAATCTCTTTATGAAAAACGCCACTGGCTCACAAGGGTTTCTTTTCATTTCTTCAAATTCTATGAGAAAATAAGCAGGAATCTTCTTAACCCCCCATTTATTCTTAAATATGGTAGTTAATTCATTTCAAGATCAGATAGAATTTAGTCTAAGTTGTTTAAACCAGATTCTGATATTCTCTTCTAGTGATTAAACAAACAACCTCATGTACACATTTTGTTGTTGAATGTTCATGTTATCAGCAAAGTCCAAGAAGGCAACTAAATGGTCTTCATTAGACAAATCAGTTTCTCCATTAAACATAGGTAGGTGTTTTAAATACCCATCAGGAAAATTATTGATTATATTGGGAAGTTGTAAAGCAACTTACCTAGCTTGAACAATAGGTTGAAAAACAGCCATACTTGAAGATGAAGATGAATCGGTAGAAGATGTGGTAGAAGATGAGGTAGAGGATGATGAAGTTATAGGAGAAGATGGAGGTGTAAAAGTAAATGGAGGAGGAAAAGAGGACGGAGGATTTCTTAAAGTTTTCAAAGATTTTTTGATGAATAACTTATGGACCTTTGTTTCAACTTCTTTTTTGTTTTCACACAAACGATTTGAATATACAAAAAAAAATTCCTTTGGTTGGGCAGAAGTAGATGGAAGAGTACAATGAGTGGGAGAGATAAAATTAGTAGGTTTTAACTCAGGTAAATGTACATTCATTTCTTCTTCTGACTTAGGTGAATTTGAAGGTATTTGGAATTTGATACTATTTGAGTGAATGGACTAAAAGAGCTTACTACAAATCAACTCCTTTGGATAGTAGTTCTAAAACCCCAGGTGTTAAGTCAACCAAATCTAAAGGAGATGGAACAAACTTGAAGGGATCAAGGACTGGAATATCCTCAGGTTTTAATGGTACAGAAAAAGAGGAAGAAGCTTCAAGCCTTCTTCTTAAAGAGGCTTTTCTTAGGAGTCATCAAATAATGGAGAAAAAATTTCAGAATCAGAATGAGATTTGTTGTGTCTTGAAGGATCCAATTTGGGTGTGTGAAGTCGCCAGGTGAAAGATTTTAACCTACTAGTCCTTTATTCACCTTAAAGGAAAAGTTTTATCATTGCCCCAGGGAAAATAATTCAATTTTCATTCCCTGGCAGTGGCACCAATCTGATGTTGTCCTATGAGATAATTTTAAGTTAATTAATTATGCCAGAGCATCTAAAATGTTTTGTTGTTTTAAAAGATTTTTGGATGACCAATGTTATGAGCAGATAAGGTAGGTGCTTAAACCTTATTAACACTGAATATTAAGAAAGGGTTGATTCTTTACCTCTGAATAGTAATTTGATTTAAAAATGTGTGGAAAGGAAGAAATATAAGACAGTATGATTTCCTAAATATCTAGACTAAATTTTGAGTTATCATAAGAAAGCATGCAATTAAACAATGTTTACAACCTACAAAATATATTTAACCTTCTGAATATGGTTGACAACTTATAAATGTAGAGGATCTTATAAAGACAAACAGTCCAATAAACTAATCTCTAAAATATATTAGAACTTCAGAAGGGGTTTAAGATAGACTGATATTTAGTTTTCTCTTACCTAGTTATCTTCATAAAACTTGAATACATGCAGAATAAAAAATTGAAGTGAAAACATAAGAAAAAATCACAAAGTGACAAGCTATTTGAAGCAAATCCAGAATCCTTTCATTAATGTGAAGCAATTTCAGTTTGTTACAATTCTGCTTTAGAAAACTCATCCAAGGGTTCAACCCTTAATACATTAAATCACTACTTATTTATAATAATAAAAAATATAAGATTCTAGAAACATCTAACTAATTACAAAAATAGTACAAAAATGTAGGAGTGCTTAAACTATTGAGTTTGTTGGCACTATCTTTGAGGAAATGATTGATGACTTGGCCCCCAAAATGTTGTCTTGTCTGTATGTTGGAGATAAAACTTTTTACTCAATGGTATCACATAACACATCCCACCTTTCATCATTCGGTATAGAAAGATTTATTACCTTTCTATAAACTTCATCTACTTTAATGTACTTCTCGAAAGTTGGATTTTTGATGAAAATATCCTTGATTTCATGTTTGATAGTTAAATCAAACTCCAATGCTTCAATGAATGTTTTACCTGTGACATATCCCTTAATACCTACAAACTTTGATGTATCTGTTGCAATAGTGTAAATCTTCTCACAATAATATTCCAAGCTAAATAATCTACTATTGTGTGCTACTAACCCTGGAAATCCTCTTTAATTCAACAAATTGAACTCAGCATGAAATCTCTGGACAACATTTTCCAGAGCTTGACACTTAGTCTCCAAATGAGTCATTAAGTTCCTTTTCTGCAATACCTTCTTGATCTCTAAGATTATCTCTATCCTATCACCAATCTGAATCTTCTCCAACTCTACTCTAGTCTTAGAGTTCAGCACTTTGATCATAGATGTAACCTCAGCTAGTTTTTGTCCAAGTGTTGATCTGACTTATTCAATTTGTGTTTGGCACCTGTCATTTAACTCTTCTTGTTCAAAACTAATCTGAATGGATGGCCAAACCTCAGTTATGGCATGATTTATATCCACCCAAATCCTTTCCTTGGCATGGGCCAAGGTTTGAGCCATCAATGACTAATTTTCTAATTGATCTATCTTCTTGGCAAGTTTATAATATTTCTGCATCTCTTCGAAAAAGAGGGTATCATTTTTTATTTTATGTGCTTCTAGGTTCTCTAGCTTATGTTGGATCTCATCGTTTTCTTGTATCTCAACAGACGGTTCCTGCATAGCCTTGTTCAAATCCTCTGGTGCTGATGTAGACTCCCCTATTGTCCCTACAACAGTAATTGGTATGGCTACTACTGGAGCTACAGTCAATTGTACAGCCTCTTCTTTTTCCTTGAGTAGCTTCTGTATCTATTCCTCCATCTCATTTATCTGTATATTTTTCTCAATGATCAATTTTAGCATGTCTTATTCATATTTCTCACTCTCTTATATCTCTTTTATGCGTGGATCCTTTGTAGAAGGTAGATTTAGCCATTTCCTGAGTGCTACTATGTCTACATTATTTTTCTTGATGATCTCCTCTACTCCTTTGACATCAACGGGATCATAACCCAGCTTGATCACCAAATCTTCCAATGTTTTGATTTTGGTATCCTTTGCTAATTAAGAATTTTTCTCCAATTTTAATTGTGTCTAGAAATTTGTGAGAGATGTTCTTAACTTTGAAATTTCTATAGTAGTATTTGTCATAGTGGACAAAATCATTTCTCCAAACTATCTATGCATATCCATTTTTCATAGTAGTATTAGCATTGCATCAAATGAGAAGATAGTATTCTTATAATCTACATCATTTTTTGGAGATGGTACTTGAGCCTGTAAGAATTCCATTTGCATCCTTCCTTTCTCACTATCAAATTTTGTTAACAACCTGTGCTAGGAAGTAGAAGTCTGCTTCCAAAATTGAGCATAGGTGTTGGCTTTGAGTGTTTAATTTTTCTGCTTAATCTGCAAAAACTTACTGAATATATTGGGATCATCATGTTCACCCAATTTTGTTGACTATGATTTTTCTGAAGGATTTTGTGAGGCTGAAGAGGATGGGGTGTCAGAGAGGTGTTCCTCTTACCCTGTGGAAAACTGTAAACCATTCATAACAATAGTTTGTTGTACTTCCTCATTCTGAATGGTGACATATTTAAGATGTGCCTTATGCTTTTTCTGTTGAATAATGAATTCTGGTGCACTTACTTATGTACAGGTCGAAGATGAAGTTTCTTATCTTTGCATTTTTCCCTAATTATCTTGAGGTACTGAAGTGTGGAGGGTAGTTGTAGACAGAATATTCTCTTCTTCTTCTTGAAGTGTATTCTCCTCCCACTGGTCTTGATTCATAAACTTCTCAATCTCTGATCTGGGTTATGATTATAAGGTGTGGTTTTGAGTTCCACCCTTAAATTAGAAATAATGTCGAATGGATCATATGACCAGGTGAAACTAGGTTGAAAGTCGAATTGCTTGATGGTTGAATCTGCCTTATCTGTTGTTATTCTAGTATTGTATATGAATGGTCCTACTTAAGTCTTGATCTTGAATTGTGATTTTCTTTTACCTGAGACAAAATGGATTTCATCTATATTGATCATCTTCCTTATATATTCCAGAGAGAAAATCCTCATTGGAACATATTTAGGCAACTTTTAAGCAGCCATCTCACATCCATATACCCTTATCTCTATATAATTCTGATATAAATACCAATCTCTAGTCTTTGTCTACTCACTCAAGTGCAAAACCCTTTTAATCTCTGAACTGATTCTTGGCTCACTCTGACTGCTAAGAAGCCCTGCAACTGTATGAACAAAATTGTCTATGAAGTATCCAAGCTTAAACTCTGCGGAGTTTTTCTTGACTGATGCAGTCCACAGTATCACTAATTGGTTGATGCCTTGGTCATCTTGCTTATGTAAAGTTATTGGAAACTTATCTCCCTGCTAAAAAAGAATCATATAGACTAATACAGATGTATAATTAAACATGCCTTATGTAGCAATATTCATCATCTATTCGTGCATATTATCAGTCAAAATTTGGCTAAAATAGAACATAAATATTGGCTTGTTCTCATTGGAGAAAATAAATAGAAATCCTAGAATAGACTCATCTACCCATTAGTCCGATGGATACCCTAAAAGGCAAGAAACTAAGGAAATTATCTGTTTGGCTTTCTCTGGGAACATAGAAGCTAGATAAGGGGGATTTTTCTTAGGAATATCAGAGTCTTCTGGAAGGAAAATCTCGAAAATTTGGGCTCTTTGAGGAAAGGTAAGCTTATGATAGAAGTACATAAGAATAGCTGCAAAAAAGTGGCTAAGGGAGTCATTTTGAGGAATCGGATACATTTGGTTTATGGTTTCATGTGTAATTGATATCAGAATGTCTCCATTATGGGCCAAAAATGGTTCTTTGCAATGGATTGTATCTAGCTTGAAAGCACATGACCAGATCATGGAAATAATGTGTTTATGGGAATATAAACATAGATAAGAGGGATTCCCGAAGATTAATGTCATCTTGTTGGTCTAGGTAATTTTTCTTCAACCATAGATGTAATTCTAACAGGTCGAATTCACACTCGATATCAGCAATCTTGAAGTACTGGTCTGCTAATGGCATGTGACCTAGGTCTAAGGTAGCAGAGGTTTTAGGGTTATCTTCACTCCTTGATTTACTGCTAAAATATTGGGCTTTTCCTTTTGGTGCCATGACTAAGGAATTTGAGAAGGAAAATGATATCCAAGGATAGAGATTTGGCTTGAACAAACACCTATATAAGCAATGAATCATTGTCAAGGGTATCTGGGCTCTGAATTGTTGAAATTGACAGGTGTTGAACAGTAGGGGTCACGAAAACTTAAAACAATACCTGCAATTTAAAAACAATAACAAAGTGGCTAGGAGAGTTGCGCGAAATGAGTTAAGGTGATTTTATAGGCTTGACAATCACTTACCATTGTGATTAAAGCCATTATAGAATGAGATTAAGGTGTATTAATGGGAAATGGGAAAATTTGCAACGAATATGGTGCAAAACGGGTAAATGGTAACAGGAATAGGACATGAGCGAATGATAAATGAAAAAGTGCTAGGATGTGATTAGTGGAAGGTGTAGTTGGAGAAGTGATGTGGCAATCATTGGTGGGATCGGAAGAGCGATAAGTGGATTTCGGAGGGGGGGAGCAATGGTAAGCAGTTTTGGACGAGGGAGATGTGAAATCATAAGGGAGCACCACGTTTCGTGGGGCCTGGGAAAATCAATACCGCTTTTCGGACCCCCCCCCCTTAGCGTTAACGGGAAATAGGACAAGGGGGTGTGAAGAGGTTTCCCCGTTGTTTATCCAGGCGGGGAAATCATGGCCATTGAAAAATCCCTTTGGATATTACAAGCCGACAAAACATCAAATCGTCTCCTGACGTTATAATAAAAACTCATGTTTAATGCTTATTACATCTCACTAATCATGTTTAAATGACATGATTAGTTCATAATTTAACTAAGATAAATCTATCAAATCATAATTTAAATCCTAAACGCGCATTTGATCTAGTATGCCCTCTTTTATTTATAAAGTAATTCTTAACCCTATTCTAGTGCATAAAATGCAATTGAACAAGTTTAAAAGCTTTCGTCACCTTTTTCTCTAATCTATCCTATGTTCTAATTTCAACCAAGATTATTAAACAGTTTGGTTGAATTATTTCCTAATCTAAGAACATAAATTTAAACATGTTTGATCATGATTATACTATATGATTCAAACATGAATTATTTCAAGTGGCATTTGAGCTTTCTCACTTGTACACTTGTTTTTCTTTTCATATTTTCATTATTTTATTCTATTTTTTTTTCTATTTTTTATACCCTCCTTTATAAATATCTAACTTATCAAAACTATTTATGTTACAACAGTTAACACCAAGTCAAAGAAAATATAGTGATTTTCCTATATTTAGAAGGACAACACATGAACTTCCAACGATAAGAAGATGATACTTGGGAAACTTTGACCTAGGAGGAATTAACACTAGAAAGGATGGTCGACACTTAGGAAAACATGAACAAATGACAAGATGACACAATATAGCTTGAAACGACAACTCATGAAAACATATGTAGGCTCCAAAATTGAATAAGGCAAAAAATTTGGAGGCTTATTGTCGCAACGACAATAGACCCCATGTATACCAGGTCAACACACTGAGTCTTCTTGCTCCCCATCTATCCAACTAGTCACTATCAGTTTCCAGGTCTTTGATGGAGATCTAAAAGTGAGTGTGCGCTCAATCACCAAATCCATCACATCATTAATACCATCACTAACCAAATCCATGATGTGATGGGGAATCCCACCTAGATCCCAACAGCAGTCTGGCCCTCGGGCTCCTTTGGTAACCCGCAACCCCTGTTGAACTATGCTCTTGGCCATGGATATATCCAGACACCTAACCTGTTCCACTGTGTACCAACTCAATACCTCTCACCACCCAACCCTGTGAGAGGGGCAAAATACAAGAGCACATGTACACGTAATAACTCCACCATGCAGATTCTGCACCCAACACAACTCATGTCGCCTCCTCCCATTGTCCTGCTCAATACATAATATTTGGCTAGGTAACTATGCCTCGTTATTTCTAATGTGCAGTGGAAACCTAATAATTTTTCATGCTCCACCTATATATGCTTGAAGAGGGTTATTGTCTAAGTGTACCACAGTTACTATATGGGTTTCATGTGTATATGTTTGCTCCTCATCGACGGTTGGCCCCAAAGATGGATGCTCATCCTCCTCCCTAGTGGGCTTAACATGAGCCACTAACTGTTCATCCAAAGATAACTCATCATGCATAACATCCTCACCATTATCTTGTAGGTGGCTACAATCTAGAAACTTTGTCACGACCCTAGACATCTTTGTGCCTACTGGCACTTCGTCAAATGATGTCCCTATGTGTGCGTGTTCTACTCTCTCTGCAAATGTATCTACTTGAGCCGTCAATGGACTCTCCAACAATGGTCACTCCTAAGTCAAACTAGGCATGCACATCCCTTGGGTCTCTATTATTATAATGAGGATGAACCTAGTGGTGAGCTCCAGTATTGCAGCAATAATGTTGCAACTCCTGGGGCTTCCTTCTTTACTTTTATCAACCCGGTATTTCGTAGAAAACTTGGAAGCGACGATGTTGTATGCACAAGTACTAGCTCTTATTGCAGGCTATCACTTGATTAGCTGGCACAAGTTTGCTAGGAGCTTAAGCCAAATTCTATGAGTTCACAGAAGAAGCTTTAACTGTGATGAAAGGAAGCTAGCTCTATAGAGGCTATTCTACTCGCAGAAAGAGAAGGAAAACTGGAATGAAAAGCAAACCCTAGTTTACCCACTAACCCTACTTTTGAAAGAAAAGAGATGGAAACTACTGAAATGGGTGCCATTGACTACTGAAAAGGTAAATTTCATTTATTCAAGCCACTTCTGAAGAGAAATGAGAAGAAATCATCTTTTTGTACCTTTGAGTATTTTTATGTGGAATTATTATGCTTGGGATTTGACTGGTTATGACTGTATAGAGGCTTGGTGGCAAAGGAAGATGGAGTTGGCTTTTGCAAAAGGTAAGGAAGGTGTGGAGAGGTCCTAAGAAGCCCCTAGTACCCTTCTGAAGACTTCCATTATGATCAGGCTTCGAAAAATCTAGGCTACAGGGGATCTACAGGAGGAGGCCGAAAGTGGTTTTTGGAGGTTTGAAGGTGGAAAAATGATGGGAAAGGGGAAATTAAGGCTGGATGAAGGTGTTGAGGGGTCTATAACTTGTCAAGGAAGATCAGGGACAAAGGAGATGGTTGTATTTGTCCAAATGGCAAGAAATCAGTTTTGTGGAAAAGCAACGCAGAAATTAGGGCAAATTGGCGAAATGTGGCGAATGAGCTGGGGGATCTATGAGAGGTGAGATGGTGTTGGTTGTTTTATGGAGGAATGATGAGTTGGAATGTTCTACAAGAGATATGCACACTTCTCAAAACTGACCAAAGCAAGAACCAAAAAACAGAGTTTTGTCTATCTTTTTACACAGCAATTTGTCACCGTCCCTGCTACCCCTGTCCTGTATCTTGGAGGACTCATTCCGGGACCTATGAGACGTGACATGGCCTAAAAACACTTGCATTGCATTCCTCTAAAAATGAGCTTTGTTTTCCCTGAAGACATCTCCTCCTGAAAAAACCCTAAAAATAGCTCTTTTTCCATTTGTGTGGTTCTATAGTTCAGCCCTCGCGCCAAGGGGGAAAATCCTCCAAAGAGGGCGTGCCAATTGGCACTCTGTCATAAATTCGCACCCGCGCCAACCATATTAAGAGGTGTTTTTTTAAATAAATGGTGGAAGTTTCGTCCTAACAAATTCCTGAACTGCTATCTATCTTGAGTTGGGTGGTTTGGCTACGAATTTCCATAGAGAGGAAGTGGTTTGCCACCTCTCATGGAAGCCTCCTTGATGATATGGCCAATCCCATGATTATTGGTTATGATCCCAACTCCCCTTCCTCCATCCATAAAAGCTTGCCCATTTCCTTTGCAAGCTAGTTCCAGAGTTCCAGAATTCCCGAATTCCCAAGAGCCTCATGCTGCAAGAGCCTTCTTGATTCCCTTAAGGCCAAATCCAAGCAAGGAGACTATTGTCCAGATCCGAAGAGAGAGGCTTGCCCTTATTCCCAACAAGCTTTGCGAGACATGTTCCGCTGACGACCCGCCAAAGGAGAATCCAGCGTCAAAACATTGGTTGTACTCTCCTTTGATTGATTATTAATGAACAACTATTGGTTATGGTTCCACTCTTGTTATTATTTATGATGATGATGAGTTATGTCTTTTCTGACTGACATATAGTTGCGTATATTGGATTTTATGCTTGCGTTTGTATTGTTTCTTGCATGTGCAGAAGTCCATTCACGGAAATCGTGAGGATTGTGATCTGCCGGAGCAGAGGAACAAGAGCACCACCTCTTCTACGAACAATAGCATTGGAATCTAGGTAGGCTTTCATCGTTGGTCTGTTTATTTGAAATTAGGAAATTGCGCTATAGCGTTTGACGATTGTTGCTAGACCCGGTCTGGGCTAGTAGGGATCGCCTCTGTCCGCAAAGGGGATTTACCTCTTCAACAATTTGGCGACTACACTAGGGAGTCAACTTGTTGTTTGATTTGTAAACTGTATACGGAGCTTGAAGTACGGCCAGATAGCCCTCGAAACGCTATTGCTCTACATTAGCGAAGTAGATCAACGCCACTTTAGTCAATCTCCAGTTTGGTTTACGGACTGAACAGCTTAGCGCTTGCCTTGCCTTTTCAGTTGTTTCTTGATTTTGCTTGCTTGGTCAGCCTTTTGGGCTGGGTTTTTTTTCGTTTTTGCTTCTTGGTTTGCCTGGTTATCCTTGGTCTGGTTTTGGATTGCTTATTTTTCATTTTGGCACAGCAAACTTGACTGGCGCGTTTTTTCACATAACAGTCGTGCCAATTGGCGCTAGTTGTCAATATATCACTCGTGCCAATCCTTAAAAGGCGCTAGTTTCAGCCTGACAGTCGCGCCAGGCCTGGGGACTGCTAGAGTTTGCTTGATTTTAAGCCTTCTGAGCCTGGTCTTTGATTCTGGTTACATTTTCTCGACTACTTGAGTGTATTGGAGTCCTGTTTGATTGGTTTCAACCTTCATCCTTTGGTTGTCTACCATTTTCCATCGATTTCACGTTTTTAGCCCTAGGGCATCTAGTGGATTTGTGTGTCGAGCCCTCCTTAGGAGTTTTTGGTCTTTTATTGGTCTAGTCAACTTTTTGATTGCTCCCCTGCATTCGTTTAGTGGTTGTTAATCATTTCATTGTGTTGTTTGAGTGACTTATCTCTTTTTAACTTGAATTCCGCCTTGTTTCGCTTTGGGCCTAGATTACACGGCTCATTTGTGTCTTTGGGATTTTTCTCGGTTTTGAAGGACTTCTTTGTCAATTTAGGGATCTGATTGTGCTTGCATTGAGTGAAATTTGCTTGTTTTTGCTCTCTTATCATCATTTCTCAAATTGCTCTCCTTCCATTATTTTTTCAATTTGTTTAGTGCACTTTTCCCTTAACATTGAAAAATATAAAAAAAAAAATCTCTTTTGCTTTTCATTAGTTAATGTGAATTAGATCTTTTTGTTGTTATTAGTGATTAGTGACTTTGAAGGAAAGTTTTTTGATTTCCATTAGCTTCATTAGAGATCGCGTTGGTTGACTATTTAGTGAATGTCATTGAACCAATTTTCCATGTTGATTCGATCTCTTCACTCCCAAGCATAGATCACAATTGTTTGGGTCAACCGGGTTTTTCCGCGCTTGATTGTCGTTTGTTTGTTTTTCTAGATCTAAAGGCATCAAAATCAAAAATTTGCATTATTTAGTATGAAAGTGAAAGTAAATTTGCATTTCTAGTTTGCATGTTGGAAAACAAATAAAAAGATCTCTCATTAGTAGTTTCCGTGCGCTTTAGAAATTGGTGTCCATGTGCATTGAGTGGCTGTCATTGTTGTCTTGGTTCTCTTGGTTTGGAAATATCTCTCTACCCTCCCGTAGGTAGGTGTTCATCGAAGAAAAAGGATTTTTCGTGCATTCTAGCTGCATCCTAGGATTTATTATATACATGCGGTAAGGCCTGAAAACTGAAACATAATCCAAGATCAACTCTAAAATGAATTGAATGAATCTAACAACGCATTGGAACATAACGCACACTATTTAGAGGTCTAGGCTAGAGATGTGCTCCGGCATCGTTAAACCTAGTCACTTTTCTTTCCACTCAAGGTTGGGTGATTCCTCCTTTTGTGACTCAATAGTGGTCTAGTACGGACTTGTGCTCCCACGTACCGTCGAGTATATGGGGATACCCCACTAGGTTCTCATCCTCTATCCATAGGAAGCCATGTTTGCTGCCTTACAAGCCATAACGCACCGAACGCAGCATTCGGGAAGATTGACTGCCATATGGAAAGTCCTTGGTTTTCATATGACTGCCAAGGTGTATACGCAGTTTTACGGAATGTTTGGTAAACCTTTTGCCTAGTTCTCCAGAGTAGTCACTTTAATTCCTTTTCAAACTCCCTAAAAGAAAAGGTCCATCTGAGCACCTGTCCTTTCAGGCTCATTAAACCTCAAAAGAGATAGAGTCACCTTTTCGTCCTTTTCTCGACTCTTGAAACATGAAAAGGTCAAGTTTTGTTCCTGCATCATAAAATTTACTGCCCACGAAATATTCCTGGTAATAGTTTGAGTTCTTGGTTGTGATAAGAGTGTTTTCTCAGGCTTGTTCTCGATGGCAACATTCCCCGAGTCTACCGACCAAGGTTTTCCCCCAGGTGGAAATCCTAGTCTGTTTCCTTCATTTGGAAATGCCAGTGCTCCGTATATGGCAAAATTGTCTTTGCCTGGGTTAACCATCGGTTTGCCCGTATGGTTTTTTTCAACCTCGGTGGTCCTAAGCGTCATGACTCCTGTTCCACCATCTCCTTCGTATGAACCATGGCAGGATGATTCCAAGGCTGAGCCTGCACCTTTTTCCCCTGTTTCTTCCTCCTCCTCTCCTCCTTCACCTGGTGAAAGTTCCATATCTAGTAACCAGAAGACTAAGAAGAAGAAGAAGACGAAGAAGAAGAAGAAGTCTGATAAGCGCAAGGCCACTTGTGCAGCTACGGCTTCAAGTACATCTTAGGTTGGAACATCTTCTGCTCCACTGCGGAAGGTTAAATTTCCTTGTAAATTGTGCAAGGGTGACCATCTTCTTCGTGATTGTCTTGGCATTCCTAGGATCTTAGAAGTATGGTCTCATGATCTAGCTCATCACTCGTCGTCCTCTGAAGCTCATGGCGATGCTACCCTATCAACTGGCAATGGTAAGAAGAAAGGGAAGATTTGATTCCCCTGTAGGCTATGTGAAGGCAACCATCCCCTTCACCTTTGTCCGCTCATGGGTAAAGCTTCCACCATTTTGGAAAGTATTACAGCTTCTTCACCCCAACTCCCTGTCGGTTATCAAAGGCTCTCTTCAAACCCTCTCCCTGTCGACAACGAGATTGACTTAGATTCTTCTCTTGTCCATCCCCCTCTTTCTGAACCTGGTTGTGCTAAGCCTGTTCCAGACCAACCATTGGTCAGAAAGAGTGTCGACTCAGGTTCACCACCCGTTGATCACTCTGTTTCGGAAGAGCATCATGCTCATGTTCTTCTCGTCTCATCAAATTCTCCCGAGTCCGAAAACAACCCTCCTATCCCATCTAATCCAGAGAGTCCTTCTTCGGTCCCTTTAGAGCAGGGGGCAATCATATGATTCCCCCACCAAGTAGTTTAGTCGTTTCCTTTGACTGGAGTCACCTAACTACTTTCCGCCTTCCATCCCATGTGCCTTTCCAGATTACAGTACATGCCTATGATAAGGCAGTAACTGGCACTGTCTTGGATGAGGGTGCATCTGTCAGTCTTATGCCTTCCACTACTTGGCAAGCTTTGGGCTCCCCACAGCTTGTGTCGGTCGCACAGAATCTGTTAGCGTTTGACGGAGGAACCAGTCAACCATTAGGGGTCCTCCCAAAGTTTCCAGTTACTTTGGGGGACAAAACCGTCTATATTGACGTCATGGTTATCCAAGGTGCGAATTTCAGTCTTCTCCTTGGTCGTGACTATATTTATGCCATGGGGGCCCTTGTCTCTTCACTTTTCCATGTGGTCTGCTTCCTACACGATGGAAAAATCGTGACCATCGATCAATTATCGTTCTTTATTCCCCCGGTGCCTCCTGCGCAGCTATCATCCCCTCCTGGTTTTTATCCACCGGTTGTATCTGCCCCACCGCAGGTCAACTACATGGCTACTTATCCCGTGCCTGTATCCAGTGATGATGTCGTCGTGCATAGTGTCCTGGGGGCATTGGGTCCTGACTTCCAATATGTTATCCTTCCACCGGGAGTGGCACTCTTGGAAGCAACGACTTCCTGTTCATTATGATGAAGTTCGTTTGGAGCATAGTTCGCTTTCCTATGTCAAGCTCCTTAAAAAATGAAACTGGGTCTGGTTGGAGCATAGTTTCTTTCCTGTGTCAAGCTCCTTAACAAATGAAACTAGGTGTCACGAGGATAGTTCTTTTAAGTGTGTCAACCTCGTTAAAATAATGAAACATGGGCTCGTTCAATTCGAGTGCGATCAAAATATTGTCAACCTTCACTCCATTTTCAATGGACTAAAGCTTGGGGGGCATGTACCTCGAATTGATACATCATGCTGGGGGGCATGCCTGTTTCCCTTGTTTCCAAGCATAGTTTGCATATGTGTTGTCATATGTGCTTTTAAGCTTGTGTAAAAATAAAATATAAATACATTTCGCATTGGGTCGTTTGTTATGCAACTAATACATTAGATTACATTTGTGTTAGACATCTGAATGGCATATAAAAACATCATCACATGTAAAAGATCCATCCAAAATAGGCATATGTATATATATATATCTGTGTGTGTGTGTGTGTGTGTGTGTGTCGAAATGTTTGCACAGCTTGCATCACATAGATCAAAAATATACATGTTCGTCTCAATACATCCGGAGACGACATGTCTCTCAAAAAAAAAAATATGCATGAAAATAAACCCTAGGTGTCTAATCTGCGTGGTGCTCATGATAACAAGCCACTGCACGCACTAGGTGTCTCAGAAGACGATGGAGGCAACTAGGCACTCCCACTGTATGTCTCTGGTATGCCAGTGGAACATCTGCCAGCCGGGCATAATCTGGAATCCCCATGGCGATCCCCTCGAGGTTCTGGATCAACTCTCCTCCCTCGACACCCTCTGCCTGAGGGTCAGCTGCGGGCTGAGTTCTCCGTGAAATGGAAGACATACCGGCTAGTCTCTCTGGGCCGACATCTGCATACACATATAACTATTGTCAGAACGAACATGTATTAACAAAAAAAAAATCATAAAATATAAAATCAAAAAGAGATCATACCCAGATCTTCGTCCCACTCATCTCCCTCCGGCAGTGGGAGATCTGGATCACCAGTGAAATCGATCCCTGTGTATGGCCAGTCTTCGACTACGATCAACTGATGACGTAGCCACCCAAAAACCTCCGACCTCCAGGACATCTGTTGGCCCCCTCCTCCTCTGGGCATCAATGCTGCCCAGCGAGCCATTCTTGGCTCCCGTGGTACTGGCTTAGCTACTATGGCCCCTTGGCCTTGGAAGATTGGTAATCGTTCCAGAATGAACGATACCAGGATAGAGTCATAGCCAAACTGTTTCAGTTTGGCTCGCTTGCATTTCGTGAGCTGTCTCTTCATACTTATTGTCACTGTTGTGGCCCAGTCAAATATCATGGGACTCATACACTCTGAGGCCAGTATGAGCTGGGTTTTTGTCACCTCGTGCAGTGCCTGCGCCCCCGCAGCCCGCGTGATGGTATGTAGCACCACCCTAAGTGCTAGATCCTCAATAGTAGCAATGTCTACCTTCTCACTCCTGGATCCAAGTTGTGCCCTCGGGCACACTCGTGCCATCACCTGTTCCATTTTCTCACCAGATGGTTTACTCCCTGTCAGTATGGGCACCGGACCTCTGCGTGACAATCCAGTTATAAAGTAGATGTCAAGAACCTCAAGTTCTAATACTTGATCCCGTAGCTTGAACACTTGTTCGTTCTCATCCCAAACGCTGATCAGGTATTGTAAGAGCTCAGGTTGAGCTCGTAAACAAGGTGTCAGGAAGAATTTCTTCAACCCACAATTCCCGAGGGCGTTCATGCAATTTTCATTTTCCATGACTAATTCGTCCTCTTCCCCGTGCTCCCTCTCTTTCCATTCAATCACCATTTTTCTCGGTTGCCTGCATCCATATGGTCAAGAACCCTTGATTAGATCTCTGTTATGCCAAAAATATATTCAGATCAATTATCAATCCGAAATTTTGGGCGGAAAATTAGGTTCCGCCATTTGCGCGGTTGTTTCTAAAACAGTCGCGCCCATCGGCGCGGGCCTTTTGCATATAAAATCCCATTGGCGCGGATTCGTGCCCGATACCCTTGCCAATGGGCGCAGCGCTAAATTTTGCAAATCCTTCCACAAGAATCTAATGAGCAAAGGGAAACTATCAAAAAATGGATTGAAAAGAAGCACTAGGAAGCGCCTCTTACCTGGAACTAACGAAACTCTGAATGATAGCACGGATCTGTCACAATCGTCGTCAGAAGTTCGCACACCAAATGGACCACTGCTACTCTTCGGTGAGGTAAATAGTAAAAAGTAATTTTATTTTTACCATTTGACATATTTATAACTTTTTGAACTCAAAATAGGTTTTGAAAGTTATTTTTCTGAATATGTTATATATTTCTTGTCAAAAATGGGTTTTACACTTGCTTTTTGAGCAGCGACAGGTTTTTTATGCGACTTAAACGGTGAAACGAGTTATATTTTATACTTTTTCGGACTCGGTAAATACACGAAAAAGTCATTCTAGAGTCATCTTTCAGCTCTTTTCTAACTCTCTAAACATGAAAAGATTGTCGAGGCCCTTGTCATTTCGATCTCGTTAAAATGGATGCGAAACGACATCTATCCAGTATACGTTTACCCCTTTTTCGGGATGGGATGGATTATTTACGAAAAAGGAATACCCTAGCCAATCGCAATTAGGAGGTTTCCTCGGATTTTGTTTTCTACTTTTCGGGTCTGAGGAACTATTTACGAAAAGGGACCTTTGGAGTTTACTTTTCTGTTGTCTTTTCAAACTCTCTAAACATGAAAAGGCGTCGAGTTCTCCCATTGTCAGACTCATTAAAACCTGATGACATTGGATTCAGTCGAAATGACGTTACTCGACTTTCTCCTTCCTAGAGCTCGTTAAATGTACTAGGATGGATTCGCCCGAAGGGCGCACTTATGTTACAAGCATATGCTACCCCTTCAAGCTTGTTAATAAAAATAATTGGGGTACTCGCCAGAAATGGTGGGGAAAATGGAACCAGAATCATTGTCGTGTCGGCAGTATGTCGCTCTTGAACATGGCACTTGTCTACATTCGTGTCAGGGTGGGGACATCTCATCTCATATTTCACTTGCCTCCGTGGGTTTGGGTGATCCTATTTGACCTCTCATCTGATCTTTGCCTTGTCACCATGACCTCTGATCGATTGATGTCAAATATTGCCAAGTCCACTGTCGTGCCACCGATATGTTCAAGAGAAGTTGACCTCTGCAAAATACCAACCTCCCTCTGATAACTCATATGATCCTGATTCACAAAAACATTATCTTCCTCTGTCTCGCGTCGATGGTGTGGGAAACACTATGGCCCACCTTCGGTCAAGGTCACTTCCTGTCGACTTCAGCTCATTATCCAGGAAGCTGATCTAGAGACTCCCTTCTGGTGCCTTGGAGCCTACATGCCTCAATGGCAGGTTCTTCGCATTCGACGCGAGGTTTTCATCATTGGCCTCTGATCGGATGATTCTACGGGTGTTCGACGCCAGCTCGCTGATTCACACACCGTAGATTGTACCTGTAGTACCTTGAGGGCCATTGTCATTATTGGTGGTACCTCTTGCGTCTGTTAACAGCTTTCATCATTGGCTGGAAATCAGACGGTGTTCCTACATGTTAGACTTCAGCTCATATATTCGCATGCTTGAACTTATACTTTGTTCGGATCGAGATGGAGCGCAAGACCCTGGATTTTGCCTGTTGGAATCCAGGCTGCGATTTTGTGGATTACTATGATCGTTACATGACTCATTCACTGGATGGCTACACCCATGCCTGAGTCTATTTATCGATCCTCACTGGATGGTCGCGCCCATACCTTGGATCTAGATTATTATGTACTCTGCTATGGATGGCTGCACCCATACCTCACATATCATGTATTTGAGATATCGGTTGTACTTCTCCACGCAGGTTTTCTGGTGGCAGTGTTTTCGGTTGGACATGTTCTCGTAAAGCATTTCACCCCTCTCTCTCTCTCGGGCCTCATGCTTTAGGGGGCATCTGTTACACAGCAATTTGTCACCGTCCCTGCTACCCCTGTCCCGTATCTTGGAGGACTCATTTCGGGACCTATGAGAAGTGACATGGCCTAAAAACACTTGCATTGCATTCCTCTGAACATGAGCTTTGTTTGCCCTGAAGACATCTCCTACTAAAAAACCCTAAAAATAGCTATTTTTCCATTGGCGTGGTTCTATAGTTCAGCCCTCGCGCCAAGGGGGCAAATCCTCCAAAGAGGGCTCGCCAATTGGCACTCTGTCATAAATTCGCACCCACGCCAACCATATTTAGAGGTTTTTTTTTAAATAAATGGTAGAAGTTTCGTCCTAACAAATTTCTGGACTGCTATCTATCTTGAGTTGGGTGGTTTGGCTACGGATTTCCATAGAGAGGAAGTGGTTTGCCACCTCTCATGGAAGCTTCCTTGATGATATGTCCAATCCCATGATTATTGGTTACGATCCCAACTCCCCTTCCTCCATCCATAAAAGCTTGCCCATTTCCTTTGCAAGCTACTTCCAGAGTTCCAGAATTCCTAAATTCCCAAGAGCCCCATGCTGCAAGAGCCTTCTTGATTCCCTTAAGGCCAAATCCAAGCAAGGAGACTATTGTCCAGATCCGAAGAGAGAGGCTTGTCCTTATTCACGACAGGCTTTGCGAGACATGTTCGGCTGACGACCCGCCAAAGGAGAATCCAGCGTCAGAACATTGGTTGTACTCTCCTTTGATTGATTATTAATGAGCGACTATTGGTTATGGTTCCACTCTTGTTATTATTTATGATGATGATGAGTTATTTTTTTCTGACTGACATATAGTTGCGTATACTGGATTTTATGCTTGTGTTTGTATTGTTTCTTTCATGTGCAGAAGTCCATTCACAGAGATCGTGAGGATTGTGATCTTCCGGAGCAGAGGAACGAGAGCACCACCTCTTCTACGAACAATAGCGTTGGAATCTAGGTAGGCTTTCATCGTTGGTCTGTTTATTTGCAATTAGGAACTTGCGCTATAGCATTTAATGATTTTTGCTAGACCTGGTCTGGGCTAGTAGGGATCGCCTCTGTCCGCAGAGGGGATTTACCTCTTCAACATATCTTAACCTAATTTCTGACCTAGAACCAGAAAAATGTTGAACAGTACCTTATGAACAGAAAAGCATGCGAGATAACTATGGTAAAAAGGCATAAAATGATCTAAGCAATTAAATTTGAACCAATATCAACTCTTCCAAATCAAAGTATCACACTAGCAATTGCATGAAAGAGAAAAAATTGTGTTTTTGGTGGTAGCGGTAGTGCCTTGACCTCAGATCATACTTCCAAGGAGGGAGAAAGGAGATCTGTCAATACAGCAACTTACTTAAGCAACTTGAAGCAAAAACAACTATTCTAACCGTCAAAAGCAACCTAATCCAATGCAGTAAAATGAGTATATGCAGCAGAAATTAACTCATGAATGGAAACAAAAACATATAAGTACACAAAGGAGGTGTTGGGAAGCTTGGGTTGTGCCCTAACCCAAGAGCTTCAGCCCTCTGCAAAAAAAAATCAGCACTGGCTCAAAACTTCGTTCATATTCATTATCAAAAATAGCAGTTACATCACATAAAAATGGTTCTCAAACAGAGCTCGAAAATGAGCTAAGCACAATGCTACACAAAAGTGCAAAAATATACTAGGAACTGGCTAACCTACTGAGGCTCGAAGCCTTCTTATTTATACAAATGGGGACTTCGACCAGTTCTCCTAAAATTAAGGAACTCGGCTTCCTATAACTGAAGATAACAACAGCCCTACTTGACTTGTTCGGTTGCCCCTTGGAATCATCAATGTGGGCCTTTGTACTCCAAGTTGTTGATGGAGAATTCGAGGAAGGGGTCATTAATGAAGGAGACACCCCTCCTACAAGTCTTATTCCCTATTTCCCTTGAGTTTAGCTACCATTTGCTCATAATTTCCTTGTCTTTGTCCAAAATTGTCCAAAAAATCTGCAATAAACATTCATTAGACTACATGGAAAAGTGGCTATCCCCATTCACTCTATTGACATAAATATATTCAAAAACATGCACAAAACTATTGAGAATGGTGGATTAAATCAAAATAATAGGCAGAATGAGCCCATATAGTTACCCATTTCTAAGGCTCGTCATCACCCCCCAGCTAAATGGGTTGCTCATCCTCTAAGCAACTAATCTAGCTCTTCATCTTTAATAACTCTAACAGATTCCCTGACATCCCAAGCCTCTGATGTGATGTATTTATCTCTATCATGGAAACCTGCTTTCCTGTCCACTTCCTCCCATTGTTTCTGTTCTTCCTCTTCCTTAACTCCTTCCAACAATCCTAACAATAATGGAGGACTGAATTTAAGACCAATCCAGTTGGCTTTCAAGTTTTGCATTGAGTGTTTATATAGGGGCACTCTCCTCATGGCCTCCATCATTCTGTTTGGGGAGTGATACTCCCTGATCCTTAAGCTATGTGGAAATGTATTCCACCTTTTCATGCAGACATAAAGGCAATCATCGCCAAACAACCTCTCCATATCTTCAAAATGAGCAATAGCTTGTGCTCGCCTGTCAACATAATCAGGGAGAACTTGGGGATTGGCTGCAAGGTGTTAGTGGGCATAGATGAGAGCTAATGGTTCTGTTGGTTCTGCCCTTATCATCAGGGGCTCACTTAGCTCTTTTTCCATTATCTTCTGAATTTCCACTGCCCTCTTTTCTTCATGGCTCATGCAAGAAGCCATAGCCATTAACTGTAAATCCCCCAATGCAACATTTCGATCCCATAAATTCATGTCATGAAGTGCCATATTGTGTAGGTAAAATTCTGCTAGCTTTGCTTTATCCTCGGCTGAACTATGATCCCATAAATTCATAAACTGACCATAATCTTGAAATGGGATTGTGCCCCTCTGGGCCAATGTCTTAATCTGGAATTGGTGCCACTGGTCTTTGAGATACAGTGCATAGGATTTAGTTGGTTGTCTGCACTGCAATGCCTCCATTTCCCAGCTAGCCATGCAGGATGACTGCGCTTCCTTTTCCTGCAGCTGCTTTTTCAAAATCAGCACTTCAGTTGCTGCCTGAGATTCTCTTTCTTGCTACTGTTTCATCAGTGTTTCACTATCTATCTATGGTTCTTCTTCTTGTTGTTGTTTCTCTGCTGCCTCACTATCTGCCTGGGGTCCCTCTTTTTGCTGTTGTCCTTCCAAGATTGGCAGCCTATTTCCTCCTTGAGGTTCCATTTCTTGTAGCTGCTTTTTCAACACTTCATTTTCTTCCTGTAGTTGAGCTCTTATGATGCTCTCCGTGTGCCTTACCATGCTCAACTCCCTACTCATCTCTCTCAACTTGTTTTCCATGTGCCCTATATCTTCGACTCCTTTAGATTTAGCAATTTGCATCCACGTGTGGGTCCTGACTCTTTCTTTTTCTAGTTCAAAGAAAAGAGGCATAACGAATTTTTGTGGGGTGATCTTCCCACCCTCCAGAAGATTGTAATAGGAGCCTAAGTTAGGCTGAGGTCCAGGTTCTGGTATTTATTTTGCCTTACCTTCCTCTTGGGACTGTTCCTCTACCTTCCTTTCTAGTTTTTCAATTTCTTTGAGCTTGGCCAATGTCTCTTGTAGAGAGGTTTGTGCCTCCTGTAGGACTGCTTTAGAGTCCATCAATTTGATTCTTTCCTTCTAGGTGGAGATCTTAAGACTCCCTCTCTCGTAGGTGATGGAGATTTTGGAGGGAGATTCCTCCTTTGTCACAATAGGTGCATCCTCAATGATAATGGGTTCTTTCGATGGTGGCTGGGCTTCCCCACCTTGATTCTGGTGCTCCTTTGGGCTTTGAAATACATCTATGTCTGCCTTTTTCTTTTTCCCTTTTGCTTAGCTGGAGTACTCAATGCAGTAAGAACAGTTGCTGCTTCCCTTGCCAGTGTTTCAGGGGATACTTCTTCCTGTTGTTTTTCTTCTTCACCCTCTATAGTTTTGCATGTGTTTGTTGTTTCTGTTTTAATTTTTGTTGTCTCAGGTGGTGTTTTCTCCTTCTTCCTCTCCAATGGCAATCTTCTCCTGCGCTGTCTCGGTCTTCTTCTTCTCAGCTTTTGTCCTCTTCCTCTTTTCTGCTTTTGATGTTGTTTCCTTCTCTTCCTTATGTTCAACTATGGTTGTGTCATTTTTCTCTTCTTCTCTCTATTTTTCCTCTTTTTCTTCTTCTACTTGAATATTTTGTGCTTCCTCATGGATTTCATTTTCAAGTTCCTCCGTCCGCTCCTCCTCTTCACTGCCATATGGACTAAGTTCATCTGTGAGAGTTTTTATGTCGTCTTCCCTAGTCATATTCTTGAAAATTTCCCAGGCTGTAGAAATGGTGTATGTGTGGAGGCCATCCTCTACCAAAAATTTAATGAGCCCATGGTGGGCCATTTGGTCTGGAACCCCTGCATTCAATTTGGTGCCACACTCTATCAAAGACTGGAGGAGAAAATATGGCAGACTGAGTTTTCTAGCTGCAGGTAGGTCCATTCCATATCTTAATTCATGCAATAATCTGAAGTGATAACCATAGACTATATTGTATCTTCCTTCACAGGAGATATATTTCATGATCTGGTAGCTGACCTCACCCCATGGATGAGGTAAACTTGCCCTTCTGATCCCATTCGTATCCTCTATAGGATGTTCATCACGCTGAAAAATAATGTCTTTTTAGCAACTTGTCCTAGTGGTTTTTCTTCTTTGCTCCAAGGAAGCCCAAGTGGAAGACCTGTGATTCTGCTGATAAATTCTGGTGTAAGCTCTATAGTCAGACCCTTGAAACTGACTGTAGCATGGGTTTTTGAATGGGGTCTTAAGGACATTAAAAATTCCTCGGTCACCTCCTTATCATATCCATGAATTCTCTCAAAGAAAAGCATCCAATTTTCCCTGGTGAAGAGGGCTACTACTTCTAGATGTTCGTGCAATTTGTTGGACTTCAAAGGCTCCTTTTTCATAAAACCTCCTGGCATGGTGTTTAGTGACTACTGGAAATGCTCAGGTGAAGAAGAAGGCAATAACTTTCAAAACCGAAAACAGAGGAATAGCTGAGGTTTGTCTTTCTGGAATCAGAGAGGGGATTTTTCGTGTTTCTCTCTTTCACAATAGCAATTTGCAATTTTTCCTCCCTTCAAACCCTATTCTCAATCTGAATTTACTTCTTGGTTTTTCTCTGTTTTCAGGAAATCAATATTTTGACAAAACAGAGAGTATAGGAAACAGTGCTTTTCCTCTTTCTCACAAAATAAACAAGCTTCCAAGTGAAAATTCACACTTTTTCATAGGCTTGATTTTCTATGGTTGCACCTCTTCTTTACAGAAGAATACGGGGAAGAAAAAGACAGACTTTTAGTCCAGAGAAGAAGATGGAGAGATGGTATAGAATTCAGAAAAACACAGGCAGACTTTTGTGCTCATGTTCATTTCCTTTTTCATCCCAATACTTTGCTTCTAATCCCACCACCTTATATAGATATATCACATGGAGAGTGGGTTTCTGAGCCTACCTCTTTTTGAGCTCGAATTTGGAAAAAATTTCGAATTTTTCCTCTGCAAAGCTGCTATCTGGCCTTCCTGTAGAAATCCTCTTGTAGACGGTGCTCTCGCTCCTGTAGAATGCTATAATGCTCCTGTAGAGATCGATAAGCAGGAGGGTTTTGAAAACTAGCAGAGAATGACTGATTCAATGTTCTGAAGGTGGTAGGTGAGTTGTTGCATGTTAGTGTCAGTCTTTACAGCCTTCCTCTAGTGATCAAACATGCTCTTACAAAGTTATTTTGATGTGTCAAGGTCAAATTTTGTCATTTCAAAGAGTTTTCAAGCAAAATTTGGTCACTAGGCATTAGGTCTAGGGTTTGTTTTCACTCCTAAAGTTGCCCAAATGTCAGTCTATGTCATCATTCAGCTGAGTCTATCATTATTCATAGGGTTGTCATTATCATTTCAGTGTCTAATTAGTCATTTTATACCTTATTCATGTTTCAGTTGTGCCTAGGCAAGCTCATTTCCCTCTCCTAGGGTTTTGAAGCCAATTTCTCTTGGGCGGTCAAATCATCGGCAAAACTTGTTTCCTGATGTTCATACACCTTCCCCTATCCTTAATGTACCTTATCAAGCACTTCCAAACACTCAGATCCCCCAAATCCTCATTTTTGCAACAAAACCTTAGTTCTGCTACAACTGGCAATTTTCTAGGTTTGGCCTGTGATTTTCCCTTTTGGATCCCTTCCCCTCACTCAATCTCTGAGATTCCACTTTCCCCTGCTTCCTAACATTCCTCCCCACTCCCAAAAATTTCCCCAAGAATTTAGAAGCCCGCTATCCCCTTCATCTCGCTTCATTTCGACAAAATTCCTTGTTTCACACATCGGGGCAAGTTTCACTCAAATGATGTTTCAGATCAGTAAAAGATGAATTTTGGGAACCTGAGAGAGGTTTTTGTCCAAAACATGCCAAAGAATAAAAATCTCCTTCACTTTTTACACAGGTGTCATGGTTTGAGAGAAATGTCAAGAATACCGTTGCCTCAGGAGAATCAAAGACACCTCTGAAGTGGCCTTGGGAAAATCAAGTTTTCTCCTTGCTTGGTTGGCCAAATGATTTGATTGATGGGTAAAATGATAACTGGACAAAGAGAGCTTTCCAATGAGCTATCATGAGCTAAATATGGGGTTGAGGAAGGCATTCAAAAGTTGACTGCAACAGCACTCTTCTTTCAGGCAGCCTCATTTAGCACTTTTTGACCAGTCTTGGGAGATTTGATTTTTGACAGGTCAAATCAACTCCAAATTGGAAAATTCCACTTGGGTTGGAAAGTAGACTCAAAGACCTTTCCAACGAGCTATCATGCGCCCGATTCCGACACTGGGAAGGCCTCCAAAAGCCTCCTGCAAAAGGGGTGCGACTAGTCGAGTTTGAGGTGCGACCAGTTGGGCAGGTGCGACTAGTCAGAGCTGCTCCCACAGTGCAATTTTTGAACTGGTGCGACCAATCAGAGAGGTGCGACTAGTCGAGTTGGAGGTGCGACTAGTCGAGCTGAGTTCGCCAGAAACTTGCTAAATCGCCCAAATCGCCCTCCCAAACTGCTAAATCGACCAGACACCGAGAGTTATGAGCCTAATGATGACCATTCATCAGCTACAGAGGTGGTGGTACAGCAGAGGTTTCCTAAGAAGGGTGGTCACCATAGGAGACAGGAACCTACTTCATTGGCAGCATTGCAGGCTTGTCCTTTAGCAATGAGTGGTTTTCGGTACATGTCTTTTTTTCAGTTCTGTGAGAGGCTTGCTCACATTCAGCATCATAGCGAGTTGGCACGTTTATTTGTTTTGCACCTTCATGATGGGCAGGTCACTCTTGCAGGGGTGAATTTTGTGCTATCTCTAGGGATGATTTCAGAGGCAGACCCCAGCCCAACAGCATAGGAGTCTGTGCCATCATGGTCTCATTCAGCTTGTTGTTTCCCATCAGTTGAGGCAGCAGGGTATTTCATGGGCAGACTTCATTTCTCATGAGGTCTTTACAGCACCATCAAGGTCACAGCCAGAGCCAGGGAGAGGTCATCCAGAGCCACAGATCATTCATGAGGAGGGAGGTCCATCACGCCAGGCAGAGATTATTGTGCCGACACATGTTGTTTCCCCACTACAGTGTACATATCGGAGAGGTCATAGAACCTTTTTTGCAGCAGCTCGACGAGTATTTTCTCCACAGCAGGTGGAAGGGGTCTCGTCGTCATCATCAGAGCAGCGAGTGTTATCTCCACATCAGGTGGAAGGGACCTCGTTGCCGATAGCAACACAGGTAGCAGAGAGGGGCAAGCAGCCCATGATTGAGGAGAGAGTGTCTGGTGCTCCGGTTATTGATCTCGACGCTCATTCTCCTAGCACAGAGCTCAAGGATATTATCCAAGAGCAAAGCGCCGAGATCCATTTGCTGCAGACACAATTACTGATGGCAAAATGGGTAATCAAATATTTGGAGCAGCGAAACAAACAACTGGAGGATGAGAAAGAATTGGATGAGCTATGGCGAATTCGAAGTGACCGAGTCATCAACCGTAGGAGGCCCGGTGACTTGCCCCAAAGAGAGAGAATCCATGCTTATTCGAGTCAACACACACTTAGAGGGGCTGTTGGCTAAGGCCAATCGGAACAACAAGTTGCTAAGAAACATGAAAAATCATTATTGGGCAAGAATGGATGTTTGCAAGGCGAAGATGAAAATTCTTCAAAGGAGGTTAACCAAGGCTCCCAAAGGAAGGAAGAAGACCAACCCGCTCAGTATCTTGGCCGAGGCCTCTCTCACTCACCACGGTACTCATTATCTTCCTCCCAGCAGCAAACCCAAGAGATTTTGAGAATTTTGAGGCATTTTTGGCATTTTTGGGAATTTTACAGGTTTTGGCCACTCGAGTGGTCTCACCCCGTACGAGACCAGTCGTCGATACAGCTCGGAACGGGGAAAACTCTACATGGTTGGATTTGTCATGCAAAAGTACACTTGCCTATGGAAGGGTTTCAAATTTTGTGAAGATTTGGGCACCCAAAAGCTCAAAATACAGCCAAATTTTGACTTTCTGCCCCCTTTTTGAGTTACAGAAAGCAGTCTTGGGAGATTTGATTTTTGAGGGGTCAAATCAACTCCAAATTCAGAAATTCCGATTGGGTTGGAAAGTAGACTTCCAGACCTTTCCAATGAGCTATCCTGCATCTGATTTGCACTCCGGGAAGGCCTTCAAACAGCGCTGCCAAAAGGTGCGACCAGTCGAGCCAGAGGTGCGACCACTCAGGCAAACTTTGCCAGTTTTTGACCAGTTCGGCCAGCAAAGCACTGTTTTCACTTGGGTTGATCATTTGGGCATGTAAATGATGGATTCTTGTGTAAATTTCATGGTATTAGATACTTTACTCTTCTTTACCTCTTCTAGAAGCTTCTTTGATGTAAATAGTGAATATTTAATGCATGGATAGGTTTCCT
>APFE031232120.1:124782-156030 GCA_000404065.3 Pinus taeda | reverse complement strand
AAACCATCGCGTCCAAAACCATGGACCAAAAACCATTGCGTCCAAAACCATGGACCGAAAACCATCGCGTCCAAAAAACATGTGCGAAAATCATGCACAAAACCATAGGTGGGTCAGCCCAACCTAACATAGGATCCGAAACCAAAATTTTCTGGGGCGCTGCCCCAGACCCCATAAAGTGGGGTTACAGGTACCCCTCAAACCCCCTGTTAACTATGTGGAAAGAATATAACACAACCCAACATATGTTATGTTTATTAAAATAATTAAGTAGGTCTGTGCGAGCTCAAATCTAGGGTTATTTTCTCATGCACGTAAGTGGATGGTGTGACTATTAAGGGTCCACAAAGACCAATCCTAGACCTTCCCGAAGTTCTAGAGCTTTTTTAAAGGGAGTTGTAGTACCAATTCCTAAGGGCTTATAGATTTGTGCGAAGGTAGATCTAGGGCACTAAAAGACATCACACTCATATCTAGATGCAGGAACTTGGTTCTTGCATCCCCCCATACTGCTTCAGGTGAGACTGCAGCCTACGCTACGTGGATTGTTACTGAAAGAGCCAATAATGCATGGATTTTTTGGTTGGCACAATTAACTATGAACCTAGGTTAGGACCCCCTAAGCCAACAGGAAGCCACCAAAGCAATGAAGGACATGGACACAGATTGAGTTGCTAAGACGATAAGAAACAATTTCACTAGGGGCTGGTGATGAGGCTCATCATTGGGTAAAATATATGGACCTTAATACACCTCCAAGATTACTAAAATCAACTCTTCTCATAATTCTTTACATGTTTTAATTATATTTTTCTTAATGAGTTGAGTAAAAGTAAGATGTCATGCCTAATGGTCTAATGTGCATTGACTGCAGGTTTTTGGGAAAAAATTATGGCCAATTAGGGTGCAGGAACTCGAATGAGACAAGAAGGAGAGATTATTGGAGATGGATCTCCCTCATTAAATCCTCACTCACTTGAAGATCCCTTAATCAAATCACACCAGCTCGGAGTTGTAGGCAACCAAGTCATGATGATCATTTTCAGCTAAGCCAGTGACAGTTAAGAACCAGTTAATCTCAAGATTGGAAGCCAAGCCTCCATAGATTTAAGGAATTTGTTGGCAAATTCAGTTGTGCAAATAAATATTCCTAGATTCTCATTAGGATTCGTATTTTTTATGCAAAATAGCTAAGTAGTTTTTGAGTTTAAGGATTGTGACCAAAAACTGTTATGTATTTTTTGATATGTTAATGAAAATGAGTAGCATTCCCTTGATCCAACACTGAGTTGACTCATAGTGTTGAAGCTCTAGGGTTAGGTCCCAACCCTAGTAGTAGAGGTTCCTCTTACTGTACTTGTATGCTGAGTATCTCATAAATTAGTTGTTAAATTGATTTTGGTGTTGTTATATTGCAAGTATTGGTAGATTTGATTAGTTTGCTTCCATTTGTGCATAGCTTCAATAGTATAATTACAGAGATAAGAAAATATTCAGAAAAGGCCGATAACAGGTGGCTATTACCTCATTCCTCCCTTCAGGGACCATGGCTTCAGTAACAAATCCCATTCAGCCCAAAAAGATAGAATTTTGGTTTCTTATGAAATTTAGGGTTCCTCTGCTAATTAGGTCATCCTATTTCAGTTTTAGAAGATAGGTTGCAATTGTCATTTCTGATATATCTTAAGTTTTGTATTAGATTTCATGCTACTTTCATAATAGGTTTCAAGCACTTCCATGCATGAAAATGGAAAATAAATGATGCAAATTATGTTTTCTTATATTTTTGCATCCTTGTTGTTTTGAGATGATTTATGGATAAATGGCATCAGTGATGTATATGTTGTAGGAGTTTCTACATTACAAGAAGACCTTATGTCATCAGCCTCAACCAAACCATATCCACCCATGATAGCCAAGGGCCACTATGTTCTCAATTTGAAGTATTGTTTTACAAAGACAACTTGTCATGCTTATTAAGTAGATCCAACCACCATAAAGCTTTGGTTTGAGTTCTGAGTCAGTTCCAACCACTCCCTTCCCTTATTTATTCTATTCCTCACTTTCCCTAAGCTCCATACCACTTTTCAAATCACTCCTTATGCTTTCAGCTTGTTCCTGTAGGAAGATAGGGGATCCTATAGGTGAACTAGGACATCATGTAGACATCTTATAGGAAAACTTGTAGTGGCCTGTTTTGAACCTGATTTGTGAAAAAGGAATCACGAAAGCTAGGAGAAGACCCCTGCTTGCCTCCCAAGCCATCTGACCCATTGTACTCATCTACCTCCACACCTATCTCACCCACCATGCAACCAAGAAGGATTAGCATTCATATTTTTACAAAAATGATAAAAAGAAAAAGGTTGTTATGTTTATTCATGTGCACAGCAGTTAAGTGCTTGTTTAGGTCAGATTCCATGCTTAGGGTGGTTAATATTTCACGTGTTAAATTAGAATTCTTTTGAAATAAAGGTATATTAATGAATAGCTAGAGGAGTTATATGTTTTAGACATTTATTTCAGTCTTTTGTTACTACAGTAGGTAGCATTTCAATTCTCTCAGTTAGGGTAAAATTCTCCTTTCTCAATTGGTAATCAAACTTCTTCTACATTAATAGAAGTCTGGTTTGAGAAACCTAGTGATCTATCGCCCCACCTCAACAGTGACAAAGAGTGGACCCATTACATCTATTTGTGTATACAACACTGTCACCTCCAAGTTTATACAAACCCTGGGTTGATGAAGTAAAATTGGTAGCCCCACGAGTTGCAGCATCCTTGTTGCAATATTGGTGCTCAACTCAAGGTTGAGCATGAATGTAATTACACATCAATATTCACCTATCACCGTAGAAATATTATTAGTAGTAATCATAGATCAAATGTTGAGATTTATCTCAAAGTAGTTATGGTCTTTCTCTCATTTTAATTAAATTGATTCATTAAAAAAATGTCACATGAAAATGTGTCATATGAATATGAGCCATGTTTTTTTTTAGGCATGTAGTACTAGTAAACCATGACATTTGCCCATGATACAAAACTTTAACAAATATATTTTCTTTACCCTACTAAATTAATGAATTTAATAACTATATTAACTTCAATAAATATATTGGAAATATTTTTTTTACACCACGTCTATTTTGGAATCACGCTTCTAGAATCTTAATTTAATATTAGAGAATTAACATCAACTGAATATTCTACCATATTCTACCAGTATAGATCCATCTTATGGATCTTGCAACTGTCCAGCGGGATCAAATATCTTGACATAAAAACCTATTTTAGAGTACAAAAATGGAAGAAGGGTTTGTTTCTCCAGAGATTTGATAACCCTCAAATTTTGATAGGTCTAATGTTTAAATGGATCTATACTATTTACATACACACACACCATGTGTAATTTTTCATTGTTTAGATTGCAAATTTGAATGCATAAAAGGATTAAAAGCATTGAAAATTACTTGGCCACTTTGATTGTGTAAAATATACAATCTAAATTTACAATTAAAAAGAGGAAAAGAAAGAAGTCTATATTTTTTACAGAATTAACAATAAAATATATTTGAAAAATGGACAAAATGTAGAGTAATAAGACCACTTGAAATATTATAACATGTTGTAGCAGCTATAACAACCCCCCAAATTTTTAACCTATGCATTTAAATGTTGGGTCCCTCCCTTATTTTTCAAGGTTTTAATGGACATCCCTATGACATGGCCTAAATAAACTCTCTAAAATAACCTAATCATCACTAGATGCAGTCCCACAACAAATGTTATCTTAAATTGCTAGAGTAGCAATCCCATCACCACAAACAAATTTGCATGATAGAAACTTCACTAAAATTGCAGTCATGTATCTGTTAGAAGCATGCTTGTTCAAGATCTTGCTTCAATTAATAATGCTCCACTATATTTTGTTGCAATTTGTACTTCTAGGGATTTTGGTTACTTGGATGACATATTGCTTAGATGGAGTTAATTGTTGCCCATCCAACAAATTTAATTCCAAAGAGTAGATGGATTGCAAAGCAACCACTGTCATCTATCAAAATGGTCAATCATTTTGGAGGAAAGCCATAAACTATAGAAGAGTATGAAGTTGATTTAAATGATGCAGTAGAGATAGGCATTAAAAATGGGTTAACCAAAGGTGTAACCACTGGTTACACTAGAATTTCATTCGTAATCTAGACATTCATGTTCTATTATGCAAGCATATTGGTCATGATAAAAGGAAGGAGAAGGTTGGGACACTGGTTTGAAGCCGTATATTGACTATTTGAAGAATGATAAAGGCCTCTTATATTATTCTTATGCTGGTCTTGGTCATTTTATATTACTATTGGGAAAATTTAAGGAAAAAATTGAATGAAAGAAAAGAAATGAAAGCCTCTACCATATGTGATCCAGGAGATGGTTTCATAATTTGTCTACAAGTACAAGGAGATAATTCTTCAGGCTAGTTATATATTGATAATAACATTACTACTGATATAACTGTAGACCTCAATGGTGGAGAGAAGACTAAGTCCATCCTTGACATGTTGTCCCTTTGTGTGTTGAATGTGGAGAAGCTGCTAGTTTTAAGTCGACCCTATCTCATTTAGCCTTATTTAAAAATATGATTATTAATAAAAACAAATGGATTATAGGTGTTCAAGTACTAAGACTTGATGGTAGCACTTCTATGGAAGCCAAAGAAATAATTATTCAACAATTCAATAATTATGATTATACAAAGGCTTTGCTTGCTTTAATTAGGGCATATAGGGAAATCGTTAACCTAACAGGCACTAGCATCCTTACATTCCATGAAATCATTCTATTACTCACATAACAGTTGCAAATACATTAGAAGACAAATTTAGAAAGCTTCATTTGATAAGAAATTTTGTTAGTGATGATTTTCGATAGAAGTGACCAAGATGGGAACACAAGGTCATGCATATTGTGAGGTGAATGAAGAAGTGGTGAGGGTTCTACAAGAATCATCCCATATAAATATCGAGAAGCTATAATTAAAAGGAAATATGTTGAGGTTTGTTCCAGGGGCATTTGACAACCTCGCAACACTAATGTTGTTGGGCGTTTCAAATAATCAACTGGAGATTCTATAGGGATTTTGAAAAGTTTGAAGGTCCTAAATGCTTCAACAAACAAATTGAAAGTATTTCATGACAACATTTTGAGATTCCTTGCATTAATTGGGATGGATTATAGTTTCAACTAGTTGACCTACCTGCCAACGAACATTAGAATGAGCTTGTCATTCCTTAAAAATTATTTGTCAACTTAAATAATCTAAGGTCCTTTCCATATTCAATTTGTGAAATGGAATCATTAGGGGATTTGGATTCCATTTCAATGGGCTAAGGTATTTTCCTTTACCTATTAGAAAATTGTAAGATATTGAAATTTTCTAGAATATTGAAATCTTGAATACCAATAGCAATTTCAGTGACCCAATTATTTTTCCAAACACAATTAGTGATTTAACCAATATTGTGGATTTAGACATGAGAAAAAATCAGATCAAATAATTTCCTTGTCCATTTGGAATATTAAATAATTTTAAGAAAATAAGCTCAGATCAAAATTCCCTCATTGTTCCCATTGCAGGAGATTGTTCAACAACATCTCGATGTTGTATTGGAACATCAGGTGGGTAGACACTTAGCTAGAGTAGGAAAGGTGTAATTAAATCATCAAAGAGCAAGGTAAAGAACAATTAAATCACAAGGAATGGAATTAAATTTCATCCTAATTGCATAAATGGGTATTCTTGGCACATTGTTGCACAAGAATATTGTTCATAGTGATTGGATCGAAAACTGGGGAGATAAATTGGGACTCTAACCGCAAACAAAATGCATTATCCCACTAACCAAATTCAGGGAAGAAAACCTAGCCCAATTTAATAACTAAACTTTTTGTCATCATTAGTACATTAGCTTATGGAATTATGCCTCTTCCACCATCGCAATTGCAATTTTCACCTTCATATTGTGATTTAATTCCCCTCAATCACATTTTTATTTCCCAAAGCATGTCTCCTGATTGATTGCACATTCCCTCACTAAATTATGAGCTAAAAGCCTTTGTAATAACATCGTTTTTCCACTCTATTAATCATGATCCATCTCTCAATATTGTGACCTATGAATCTCCCACAAGTCAGCTTCGTAGATGGTTTCACTCCCTCCACAACCTAGTTCAGAGAATATGAAGCATTCTTAAATAATTAAGTATAACAGAGTAGAGATAGATCAAGGATCAGATGAAAATGGGATTGCCCTGATTTAGCATCTTTGTTCAAAGCATTAGTTCTAGTAGGTGGTAGTTCACTTTTGCATGGGCGCAATAGGATTAGGATGCATAATTACTTCAAGAAGCACAAGACTGAGAATATTAGAAAAATGCATGCTTGGGGGCATGATGGACATGTTACTATGATTTTGGAGCTACCATTTTGTTATATAAACACAAATATAAACTTTAGGGCATCATATGATTTTTTTTGTAACTTTCCAAATTAATGCGAGGAGGAAGGTGACATTTTATGATGATGATGTTCACTATTAGCAAGCATGGATTCATTGTGCAGTATACTATGAAGTTCCAATTGTTGTCAACCAACAATTTTCTCGCCATGGAGGGACACTTTCTTCGACAAGGGGGAGGCACTCTATTTTTATCTTTTGTGGAAACAAAGCGATACTTTTTTGGATATGGTTACATTGTGTGGATGTGATGTCCCAAAACAAGACCTTGACAATATATATCCTCTTTTCTTGGATTTCCTTTCTAGAATTCTAGCTATAGATGGCCATATTTTTTCATTTGGTGGTTCTGAGGAAGAAATTAGGGTCATTTTAATGGCAACATGGAAGCCTGTAAGGAAATACACTAGTGATCATAAAGGCACAATTTCTTGCTTGACGGCATTCTTTCCTTCCTCTCGGGAGACACTTATTATTTCTATTTCTAGTGATGGGTTACTTATTCTCTAGATTTAGATTTTAAGAGTTTCAAGGAGTACTCCAGAACTGATTACAAATGGTGTAGAGAAGACCCTTGGTATTTGAGATATTATATCATTCAAGAAAGTTGACCAATTGAAATAAAAACTAAATATTATTGCATATGATGGGTTATTTTCTAGCTTACAATATGAAAGTTTGATTTTGGAATCCTTATTAGAAGAAGAAAAGCTAGATGTGAAATGTTTGAGAAGTCACCTATAAAGGTCAATTGAAACCTTATAAGCTTTACAAAACAAGGTTGTCGCTTTATCAAGTGAATTGACTAAAACAAAACAAGTACAAGCACAACTTGAGTAAAACAAATTCAGGTTGGAAAATGATAGAGATGCAATGCCTAATTCTTTAGAGAAAAGGTTGCATGAAGGAAAAAACCCTCCAGCAAATTGTCCAGTGAACTAGATTCAATAAACAAAGCATTGGGTATGACGAGGAATGGATTGTTGCTTTTGAATAAGAAATTAGAAGATAGTATAGTCTCTTAAGAGGCCATAAAAAATAACTATCTCAAGCTCACAAGGAAGTATAAAATAATGTTGTTGCAACTTTAAGCTGAAAGCTAGGGGAATCTAAGAAAATTTTATTGGAATAAAAAGAAGGTATAATGGCATTTCATAGAGATTTTGAGGAGGCAATAATATATATGCATGTGGACTTACGGTGTTGAGTTTCCTATGAAATTAAGTAATCTCAATGCTTTTGTTTTGATATGATTTCCCCTAAGATATTAAAGGATGTTGAGAGGATTTAACTTCTATAGGGCTCCTAAAAACCACTATCCCTTTTGAATAAGAAAATCACATCATAGTCACATATGTCATTTTATTTCTTTATTCCAACTCTAGGGTTGAGATGTGATTATATTGAGCATGATCATGGAGATGGTGATCATAAAAGCAATGTTCCATTCAAGGTGTTAATGAAAAGTATGATAGATAATAAGATTATGCACTATCTCTAGAATTATACACAATTGGGGATGATAGAAGTAAGCTTGGGTGACTATGACACTTTGCAGAAACACAAGCAAAATGTATCTTAGGATTTCCAATAGCAATCTCTATTTCCCCTCATAATTTCTCCTTTGCATCATTATAAATATTTTTTGTTATATTTATGAAAATGACAACAACAAAATGTAGTGACCCTCATGGTGATGGAAAAAATTACAACGAATGACCTCATCCATCACATGTATTTCATTATATTATTACTTGTATTTCCATTTGCAACATCAGTAATGAGAACTTGCTCACTTTTGTAATAGATTTTTGTGCATTCCTCTACTAGATATAATGGCTAATTGATGCTCCAATCATGTGTGCATTTGTCCTTTAATATTGGTTATAGGTTGATGAACTAATTCATGGCTATTGTGTATATGTTTTCTTTGAATTTTTTTGTTGTCATTCCACACTAACGCTAGTGACCTATTGTGATTTATTTCACAATGAAGCTATATTACTTTCCTATTTTTGTACATATTAGAAAGTTTTAGCTAAGTGACTCTTTCTGGATACACAATATTTCTCATTATTTTGTTGTTATATGCTTGTAGCTTGTGCTAAAAGTGATCAAAAGTGGGTTAATTTCATCATTATTCTCTTGGTCTTCCATACTTGTTCTAACTCTAACATCTCTTCATTTGATTGCTAAGAGGAAACCCACATTGTGGAATTTGGGCCTACATATCGAATGTGTCTACTATCCCAAACTATGTAAGGTATAATTGGGACATCATATCGGGGAGACCCCCTTACTATTGGTGGTACATGTCTCCCATCAACATAACCATAAAATTTATTTTTTTCAATTGTTATATATATATATATATATATTATATATATATATATATAGCAAACGTTGAAATATTCACTTAACAGGGACATTGAAATATCTTATTTATTAACCATATAGTTTACACTAAAAAAAAATTGTTATTAATATATTTTTAAATACACAAATAATGATTTTTTTAATTTAGGTAGTTTGCATCACTTCAAATGATGATTACATAAACAAAATTGTTTTCATTTCTGATCTTCCTGAAGGGAAGCAAGGCCAATAGTATAAGTTCAGAGCCTTGAGGTTGTAAATACCTCATTTAACTAGAGCATCTTGTAAATAGAAACTTTTAAAAACAAGTTGGATATGCCATACGTTTCCATACATCTATATGAGAAGAAAAAAAGGACTACTAGTGATGAAAGTGAAAAATCGGTGAGTCATAATAGCTATTTTGAAGAATATCCAAGAATTTGTTCTATCTCATCACTACCCTCATCCAAGGAGAAGGAGATGTTGGCATCTTCTAGCTAGAATGGCCAACTTGTGCTCAATATGATCAATCATTTCACCTATCTCGGTGATTCTAAGATAATACTTTTGTTATGTCTTGTTGTAACTCCCTTTTCCACCTATAATATTCAAATGGAATTTAACCTTGTGTTAGTGGTTGATGAAGTGACTAAAGTGCATGCAATGCACCAAGTATAGTTGGACCCACATTGCCATTTTTGTTTGAGTTGGCATCATATCAAGGCGGGGGGGATGCACGCTCCTCAATACCCTCCTTAGGAGATACGGTCCTTCATATCCAAATCTTGACATTGAGTTTGAATGGATTCTAGAATCTCCTCACTCTAATCGAAGTCAAGGGGATGACCTACAATGTTGAAACAAAAACTGCCTAGTTTGTCCTTCTCTACAAAAATGAGAGAAGGGTGTTGTGATTTGTGGTAGGATTTTCTATAGTATTACCTATTCAAGCTTCCAAAATCCAACTCTTAGAGAATTTATAAGGATCTAATCCACATTTTATTTTGTGGAATATATTGATAATGGTCTTAGAATCTCCTTCAATAATGAGCTTATGAATTTTCTTTTGGATAGAAATTGAGAATCCTTGCTCTAGTGCCTAGATTTTGGAAACATTATTATTATTGAGGCCCATAACACATGCATAGACATGTAGAATCTTCCCATTAGTAGTATGAAATACTCCACCATAGTTGGCTTGCCTTGAATTTCCTTTCAAGTCCTTGTCAAAGTTAGGTTTGATGAAATACTATAGAGGGGAGGAACATCAAGAGGGGTTAGGAGGGACGATATTAAGGAGAGAGGGTGTCTACCATAAGTAATAGGGAAAGAGACCCATTTCAGATAGAATGAATTTTTCAAGTTGATTTATTTCCTTATATTTGGAGGACCAAGGAATAGAAGAAAATTTTTCCCTTATTTTATTTAGCATAGCTTTCCAAATAAAGTCTATGGAGCCCCTCATATTCTTAAATATTATTTTGTTATGCTCCTTTCAAATATCCCATAGGATGAAACCTAGGATGAGTTTCCATGCTCTATTGACAATGGGATTAGTAAGTGAGGAGTGACACTAGAATTTTAGAGTGGAGATGACATTATTTTGTATTATGTTGTTCTATATAAAGAACATGAAAATGTGGTCCTAGATATAAGTAGAAAAGTTGTGGCTATTGAGAAGATGATTGGAATTTTTTGAATTGGAGAAATAGAGAAAGATTGAGGGGCCTTGAAAACTATAATTTTGAATCTTGTCTCATGTCAAAGTTTTGTTCCATACACAAGATACAAACAAGAGTAATTTTGGGCAAGTGCCTAAGATACGAAATTTTGGAGCTACTGCTAAATTCCACAAAAAGGGGGATTCCTTCATCAATTCTATGAATCCCACCTTTCTTTTCATTGGTTCTTTTTATCATGTTAAAACCCCCAACTATAATTCAAAATTTTTCCCCTATACACTTTGAGACTCTTTCGAGGTTTCAAACAAATAATTTTTTGTTAATAGGAATACTAAGGCCATAAAAATCGGTTATGAAACTAAAATTGGTTGAACCAATGGGATAAAGTTAGCAGTTAGGATTCTAGTTAGTGAAAATGAATCATGAAGAGTGACTAAGGAAGGGTTACATGTGATAGAAACATTTCATAATTCTCCTTGAGAATCTTAGGATAGATAATTACAATTTCTACAAACATTCTTTAAAAACTTGTTTAGAGACTTAAAAGAGATTATCATCATGATGTAGGGTGTTTTTAGCTGATTTTTTCTTTTTGTCTTTGCTTGGATCTCCCATTTAGACTCCTAGTATTCCATGAGAAGAATTTCATGGAATAATTTTAAAGGAGGGTTGAAATATGGAATCCCTTGGTGAAAATCTACCAATATTCACCAAATAATCCCCTAGGTCCTATAACAATTGACAAAAAAATAAAAATTCTTTACTTCTTTTAGAATATTCAATTAATATTTGGGAGTGTTTCTTTTGATTCCATGAGATGAAAAGGAATATTTTTGGTGATGGGTATTGAATGGTTCATGAGTTTGAGAGAGAATTAGATATTGATTGCAGATATATGCTCTATTGATAATTTTAGCTTACTCCTCTGTAATGGTTGTTTTCCCTTCATTTCTCCATTCCTCTACAATATATTGCAGATCAATTTTTTACAGGCCCATTTCCTCAAAATCTTCCACATCAAAAAAAATATTACATGTTATCCTCCACGTATATATCCTCTTGGTAATATTTATCAATTGACTGTGTGTGCACATATTTTGTTGGTTGGAGTGGTTGTTGACTAGTTTTCCCAATCTCTTATGTTTTGGGCTTTTCTCCTTCAGTATTTGTCTCATTTTCATATAGCTACCAGATCACCATATACCAGTTATGGCCCGTTACATTTTCAAAGGTTGGATTATTTGTTGTTTTTATGCTTCTCTTCCTTTCTTTGGTGACCCATGTAAACCCATCTTGATTCGATGAAATATTTACTTATGCATTTTTTTAATTGGTTTAATAGGCATTCTTAGAATAGATGGCCATATTTGTGGAATTTTCAACATCTAAAGTGTTTTGTTTTTTTTTTTTTTGTTTGTTTTTTTGTTTGTTTGTTTTTTTTTTTTTTTTTTTTTGGTTTTCCCATATTTCATATTCACTACTCAATTGAATGCTTATTGGGAGGTGTTTGAATATTTATAGATATGTACAAATGCGGGTACATGAAGTGTATTAACCTTGGTTTGTGGTATCTTATATCATAATAAAACTCCCAATGGGATTACCAAAGCTTTATACTATTTTAGAGTCCCAAAAATATTGAGGGAGAGAATAAAGACGAACCATGACTAAGGCTCCAAAAACTTCTTCTTTGTGAGGGTGGAACCTTTGAACTCATGGCTTCATGAATAATCTATATGAGTTCATGAAATATGATCCTCCCTAAAATATGTGAACTCTACCCTTTATATTGTTGAATATGGTTGTGAAGAAGCTCTTGGACCCCAACTTGAGGTTGAGACCCCCTTGAATGTCTAGTTCTTTTGAATACAGTTGAGAATGTTTATTTTTAAGGGTCAGAGACCTACAAAATTTGCATATTACTTCATTCTATCTCATATATTCGATTCGTACCCCTATTTTTTTCATGGGATTGCGAGGCTAGTAGCTTTGACTATTGGACAAAGGTAGGAACTATTAGTTCTTGGATTGTTTTCTGCTAGTGTAGCAAAGGTAGAAACTATAGCTTCTTGTTGGTTGTATTACATGATTCACCTCCCAATGTGGTTTGTTAGATGAGGAATGAATGAATTTATGTGAGGTAGCCTAATTGGATTTGGAAGAAATTGAATTTTTGTAGAAGGGGCCTCCTCCACCCCCTTGTGGGCGTGCCATCAAAAGGAAAGGCATTGAAAACTAAGGAAAAAAACCCTACTAGTCGAGGTTCCAAACCCAAAAAAAACATATATTTGTTTCAAATTTTGAATACACATCAGTATTACTTAACCTTGCATACTGAATTATTTGTTTATAATTCATGTATTATTATATTATTATTATTTAAATTGCTAGAAATTAATTTCATATTCAAAATTGACTGAATTATACAACTTCGTCTTATTATAAAGTATTTGAATTTTTTGCTTCCAATTATTTCTCTTTGAGCATTTATTATGATAACATTATTTTTTTCTTTACACTTTTTATCTCCTAGCACACATATCAAGTTGATATTGAAATAAACTTCTTGACATGGATATTGAAATAGTTTATTTAAATTTTGTATTGAATATTTTTAAAAATATGTCAATTATACATCATCCTCATATTTAAAAGTTAAAATATATGGTTTTTCAAATTTTAATTACTGTATCTCTCCTTAAACTAGGTATAAAGTTATGTTAATTCATATAAATATCTAAATATTTATTTGTGGATGAGAGTGAAAGTTAAATGTTTTTACCTCATCTCCTTGATACTAGCTTGTAAGGTTAACAACGAACTATGCTAACACATTGGTAGTGCGATTATTAATGAAAATTTACCAAATTAGTATATTCATTTATGTTGTTTGATTATAGTAGACATTCCTTTTTTATCTAAAGAATATTTTATTTTTATCTTATGAAAATGTCAACTCAAAGTTTTAGAACGGAAGGAATTACACATTCCTCATTTTGGGTTGTGGGATGCACCTCTTGTCACAAAATATTCTTAATAGTAATCATATATCAAAGGTTGAGAATTATTTTAAACTAATTATGCCATTTTTCATTATTTTAATTAAGCTGATTAGTTAAAAAAATACCATATGAACGTGTTTTATGAATATAACTTATGATTTTTTAGGCATGTAGTATAAGTAAATCATGATATTGGATTTGATATTGTAACAAAAATATTTTATAATTTAGGAATGTCCATGATAAAGTGAGGTGAATTTCCATGATAAGGAGTTATATATATATATATATAATATATATATTATATATATATATATATAGATATATATATATATATATATATATATATATATATATATATATATATATATATATATATATATATATAAGTTATAATTTACTTTACTTTTATATTCTTTTTTTAATTTGAAAATGTAACATATAGCATAACTTCTTTAATGCATACCCACATTTATCGTTCATTTATTTATATAGTTATATTAGTTGTATTGTGTTAATTATGAAGTAAACTTATTTGTCACCATAAATAAAATAGATTAAGGTTAACTTCCCTATCAAATTTTCTCCATTCACGCTAACCTAACTTAAGCTGAATTATATATAAAGTAATACAACTACATTAATAAATGTGTTGACATACATTAATAGGCATCAATAATAGGATTTGATATTAATATTATATTAATATTAATAAAAATTTAATTATACTAATAATATTATAAAAATAATTAATATTTTTAAAATATTAATATTATTATTATTATATATTACTATAAACATTATGATAATTACAATAACAATTTATAATAATTAATCATTATGTTGTAATCTTATGGATAGTAATTTTGATATTATCAATAATACAATGAACTCAAGTCATTTATTGATATTATAAACCTAAGAGATTATCAATATTATAAACCCAAGAGATTAATATTATAAATCCAAGGGATTAATGATATTATAAACCCAAAGGATTATTAATATTATAAACTCAAGGGACTAATAAAACCAAGGCATTATACATATTATAAATTGAAAGGATTAATATTATAAACACAAGGAATTAATAAAACCAATGGGTTAATATTATAAACTGAAGGAATTAATAAACCCAAGTGATAAGTATTATAAACCCAAGGGATAGATATTATAAAACTAAGTTGTGAATATTGAACCCTAATATTAATATAATAAACTCTAGGATTACTATTATAACCTGAAGGGATTATAAACCCTCACATTAATATTGTAAACCCTATGATTATAAACCTTAAGATTATAAACACTAATATTACTATTATAAACCCAAGGGATTAATAATATTATACATGCAAGGGATTAATATTAAATCCTAAAAATTTTATTATAAACCCTAAGATTAATATAAAACCCTGGGAATATAAACTCCAATATTAATGTTTTAAACCCAAGGGATTATAAACATTGCAACAATGATTGTGAGATTGATTAATATTTTAAACCCAATAGATTACTAGCATTGTGGCAATGTTTATTGGATTTATTAATATTTTAAATTCGAGGATTAATATTAACCTCAGAATTAACATTATAAACCCTATATTAAACCTTAACATTATAAGCCCAACATTAAAAATCCATAATATTATAAACCTAATAGTAACCCCAGTTTCATAATGTAATAATGCGACAATGCGACAATGATTGCCATATTGAAACAATGTTTGTCACAATGCAAAATTGGATAATTTTTTATACCTAATATTAATATTATATACTCTTACATTACAAACCCAAATCTATAATTATACACTTGAGGCATTAAAATTATAAACCCAAGGGAATAATATTAAACCCCAAGATTAATATTAAAAAAACCCTAATATTAAACCTCAATTTTGTAATGTAACAATGAGATGTTGAATAAATTGCAATGCAACATAGTATTGCGGCAATGATTGTGATATTGAATGTCAAATTGAGACAATGTTTGTCGCAATGCAACATTGGATATATTTTTTTGTCATTCTGATGTATTAAACTATAATATAAAACTTTAACATTGTAAACCCAAATATAAAAAACCCTAAGATTAATATCATAAACCCTAATATAAAACTTCACTATTATAAATTACAAACTCAATATTAAACCCTAATATTATAAACCAAAGGGATTTATATTACAAACCCTTGGGATTAATATTATAAACTTAGGGGATTATTAATATTATAAATAGAGAGTATTAATAAAATCAATGAATTAATATTAAAAACTGAAGTGATTAATATTATAAACTAAAGGGGCTCACAAATTGAAGGGATTAGTATTAGAAACTCAACTCATTAATAAACCCAAAATATTATTAATATTATAAATAGAGGGGATTAATAAAACCAAGGGATTATAAATATTATAAACCCAAGGGATCATAAATATTATAAACCAAAGGGATTAATAAAGAGAATGGGTTATTATTATAAACCTAAGGGATTCTTAATATTATAAACCGAACAGATTAATAATCATGTGGGATTATTAATATTATAAACCCAAGGGTTTAATATTAAACTCAATGGATAAATATTAACCGTGGGATTAATATCATAAATGCAAGGGATTATAAACCCAATGATTACCATTATAAACTCAAGGGGTTATAAATCGTTGCATTAATATTGTAAACCCTGTGATTATAAACATTAACATTATAAACTCAATGGGTTATTAATATTATAAACCTAAGGGATTATAAAAATTGTGACAATAATTGTGAGATTAATTAAGGTTTCAAGCCTTGGGATTAATATTAACTCTAAGATTAATATTATAAACCCTAATATTATAAATTGTAAACATTATATTGAAACATTAATATTATAAACTAAATATTAAAAAACCATAATATTATAAACTTAATATTAAACCCCAATTTTGTAATGTAATAATGCGGTGTTAAATAATTTGTAATGAAATGTGACAATGCAACAATGGTTACCAAATTGATTTTCATATGGAGACAATGTTTGTCATAATGTGACATTGGATAGATTTATGTACCCAACATTAATATTATTAACCCGAATATTATAACCAAAATATATAATTATGCATATTGGGGATCAATATTATAGACCTAAGGAATTAATAAACGCAAGGGAATATTAATATTATAAACCCAAGGGATTAATAATATTATAAACTCAAAGGATTAATAAACCCAACAAATTATTGATATTATAAAACCAAGGGATTAATATTATAAACCCAAAGGATTATAATCCGAAGGGAATAATATTAAAACTAAGGATTAATATTAAAACCCTAATATTAAAAATCCCTGTTACTAAACCCCAGTTTTGTAATGTAACAATACAATGTTAAATAAACTACAATGCAATGCAACATTGCAACACCATATTTTATCATATTGAGACAATATTTGTCACAATTCGACATTCGATATATTTTTGTGTCATTCTAATGTATTAAACCCTAACATTCTAAAACAAAATATAAAAAATTATAAGATTAATATTATAAACCCTAATATCAAACCTCATTATTATAAATTGTAAACCTAATATTAAACCCTAATATTATAAACCTAAGAAATTTATATTATATATTCATAGGATTATTACTATAAACCCAAGAGATTACTAATATTATAAATCTGAAGGATCAATATTATAAACCTTTAGGATTAATATTATTTACTTAAGGGATTAATAAAGGCAAGGGATTATTAATATTATAAACCTAAGGAATTTATATTATAAACCCAAGGGATTATTAATATTATAAACCTAGGGGATTAGTAAAATTGAGGGATTATAAATATTATAAACCCAAGTGATTAATATTAAAAACCCAACGAACTAATATTATAAACCATCATGATTAATATTGTATACCCAAGTGATTAATAAAGGGAATAAATTCATAATATTATAAACCGAAGGGATTAATATTAAAACCAAGGAATTATAAAACTTAGGATTATTATTATAAACTAAAGGGAATATAAACCCTTGTTTGAATATTATAAACCATATGATTATAGCCCTTAATATTATAAACTCTATTATTAATATTATAAATCCAATGGATCATAACCATAGGGGATTGTAGAAATTGTGACAATGATTGTGAAATTGATTAATATTTTAAACCCTCGAATTAATATTAGCCCTAGGATTATTATTATTATAAACCATATTTATATAAATTATAAACCCTATATTGAACCCTAATATTATAAACCTCATATTAAGAATCCCTAATATTATAAACCTAAGATTAAACCCTAGTTTTGTAATGTAACAATGCCACATTTAATAAGTTACATTGTAATGTGATGATGATTGTTAGATTGATTATTGTATTGAGAGAATGTTTGTCACAATGCAACGTGGAATAGATTTTTGTATGTAAGATTAATATTATAATCCCTAAGATTATCAACCAAAATATATAATTATACAGATTAGGGATTAATATTATAAACCTATGGGATTAATAAACCCAAGGGAATATTAATATTATAAACCCAAGGGCTCAATTATATTATAAAATCAAATGATTAATAAACCTAATGAATTATTGATATTATAAACCCAAGGGATTATAAACACAAGGGAATAATATTAAACCATCCAATCAATATTAGAAAGTCCTAATATTAAACTGAACTCTAGTTTTGTAATGTAACAATACATTGAATAAACATTACAATGTAACATTGCGATAATGATTGTTAGTTTGATCGTCATATTGAAACAATTTTTGTCACAATGCAACATCAGATATATTTTTGTTTCATTTTAATGTACTAAACCCTAATATAAAAACCTAACATTATAAAACCCAATATAAAAAACCCTAATATTAATATTATAAGCCCTAATATCAAACCTCACTATTATAAATTACAAACTCAATATTAAACCCTAATATTTTAAAGTCGAGGGATTTATATTATAAACTGAAGGAATTATAATTATAAACCCAAGGGATTAATAAATGTAAGAGATTATTAATATTATAAACCCAATGGATTAATAAACCCAAAGAATTTATATTAAAAACCCAAAGTTTTAATATTACAAATCCAATGGATAATCAATATTAATAAATCAAAGAGATTAATATCATAAACCCAAAGGATTAGTACTATGAACCCAAAGGATTAATAATATTTAAATCCAAGGGATTAATATTATAAGCCTAAGGGATTAATAAATCCAAGAGATTATTAATATTATAAAAAACAGGATTAATAAAATGAGGGGATTATAAATATTATAAACCCAAAGGATTAATAAACCCAAGTGATTAATATTAAAAACCCAAGGGATTAATATTATAAACCCTTAGGATTAATATTGTAAACCAAAAGGACTAATAATCCCAAATGATTCTTAATATTATACACCCAAGGGATTGATATTAAACCCAAGGAATTATGAAACCTAGGATTATTATTACAAATCAAAGGGATTGCAAATTGTTGCATTAATATTGTAAATCCTATGATTATAAACCTTAAGATTAAAAACCCTATTATTAATATTATAAACCCGAGATATTAATATATGAACCCAATGGATTATAAACACTGTGACAATGATTGTCAAAATGATTAATATTTTAAACACTAGGATTAATATTAACCCTAGAATTAATATTATAAACCATACTATTATTTATTATGAACCCTATATTGAACCTTAATATTATAAACCTAAATTTAAAAATCCCTAATATTAAAAACCTAATAATAAACCCTAGTTTCATAATGTAACAATACGATGCATAAAAAGTTGCAATGTGTTATAGCGGATACAACCACGCTCCAAAATTTTACCTTAGCTTTGTTTTGGAGCCTCCCTCCCAACCATCCTCAGCATCATGTCTTGCACTCTCAAGTACGTAAGCTTCGGTGGTTTTCTAGCAGATTGCTAGCCTATGCATGATAGCTTGTTGCATCCCCCTCACAATTTGTTCCTTCAGACTTGGTCCAGTTGCAGGCTAAGCAGCTCCCTCAAGAAATTGTGCAATTTTGGAGGGGAACCAACCTTCCCTCCAGAAATTGCGCAATCCTAACTAGTAGCCTACTGGGCTCCAGAATTGCATAATCTTGCTTGTCAACCTTCACTCGAAAAACTACACAATCCAGCCTAGTAGGACTACTCATCTTAGAAATTGCGCAATTCTGGATAGCACTCAGTTGCTCAGCCAAAAAATTGCTCAATCCCTCTGGGTCAGCCAGCCCAACAACTAGTAGAAATTGTGCAAATCTAGCTAGGCATCCTACTAGGCTCAAAAATTGCGAGATGCAAACAGACATGCTTCCTTAAGAAAATTGCGAGGTTTGACCTAAGACAGCTGCTTAGCCCAGAAATTGCATAATCCTGGGAGGAAAGCACATGTTCCTCCCAGAAATTGTGCAATCCCTCTGGGACAACCATCTCAGTTCCCTCCCAGAAATGCACAAATTTTCCCATCAGTCAAGCAGGTTGTTGCATGTTCCTTCAAGTTGACCGGTTCCCTCCAGGACCGAGCAAAATTGATTTGAATGCATGGACTCACTCTCCCATTGCAGAATGCAAAGGCATATGTTGATTCAAGGATCTATTTTTAGCAGCTAGAGGTTACATGCAAGGATCATTTCAGAAACCTCCCGCAAATTGTCGCTTTTCCTAGATTTGTGGCATGCGCGTCACAATATCGATTTTATCGAAATTCATCAACCAGATGCTTCAGAGCTCATTCCTCACATCAATCTTGTAACTCTGACATCCCACATTACATCTAACAGTCATAAGCACATTCAGCTCAGTGTTTTTGGGGTAAGCCTGCTTTTCATGTCTTTTGTTGTGTTTTTGTCGCTTTTTGTGTTTCGCTTTGTGTGAGTGTTGGCTGCTTGATTTCAGCGAGCGGTTGCTATAGTTTGGTGTATGTTAGCTTGTGGAAGCACCATTTCATTTTCCATTCACATCTCACTATTTTCGCATGCATGACATTGTTTTGCATGGATGGTCACCGTTGCAGCAACTCACTTCACACACATACATGATTTCACATTTTCTGAATCCTGAACTTATTGTTTGAATGAATGATCATTCACTCTTGTTTGCACTCATCTCACCATGCATCTAAACTTCTCATGGTTTTAGTTTCCCGTCAGCCGGTCTGGGCTACCTTGGCTTAGACTGTGTCATGCCTGGCTTGCATTGTGCATTTCCAGAAGCGAAGGATCTACCTTCTCTCCAAAAAATTTGTAGATCTAGTGCCTGGCTTGCACTGCGCATTTCCAAAAGCAAAGGCTCTGCCTTTCCTCCATAAATTTTGTAGGTCTAGCCCACACAAACCTCCATACTTTCATTGCGCAATTCTTGGAGGTAATATCCTGCAGGCCCTAGAAACTGCGCAATGCAGTTTATTGGTTGCATGTCACTACTGACTAAAATTTCGCATTGTGTAGTTTTGGTCCTCAACAGGCCAAGCTGGAATGTGCACTGTAGAGTTCTAGTATTCAGTCAACCTCTTGATAGCTCAAACTATGCCATGCATAGTTTTGGCAGTCAGTCTGCTAACCTCCCAGTGGAAATTGCGCAACCTTCACGATCAATCACAAAGGTATGTTGCAAGTCAGTCCTCAAGTTTCTTTCCGTTTTTTACTGAGAGATTGCTTGCCATGAGTGTTTTTATGTCTCCAGGAATCATAGGTGTTCATCTGTCTCTAAGCAGCATAAGTACAATGGCCTTTAGGAGAGCAGAGTCAAAGGACACCGTCGAGAGCCCAATGTGATTTGTAGCCAAGCAAGTGTCTATGAGCTCGCCTACCTATTAAGACATCAAGTTGTTCATAGACAAGCACATCAAGATAATATTGAAATAGCATTACAACAAGCAAAACCATTAGCAACAACAGAAGGTAGCACACCCGCACGCAATGAATGCAAGAGGAAGGTTGTTGACAACACAGAGAAGGAACAAGGTTGCAAGCTCAAGCAGATCCACTTGTGATGAAAGCAACTTTGGAGACTAAGGCTATGAGGTGACGATGCAACATGAAGATCGTGTGAAGGTAGAGAAAAGAACAGAGAAGGAGTTCCATGTGTTGAAGCAACAACTCAAGGAAAAACAAGACCTACATAAATGAGAGAATGAGTTGCAACAGGAATAGGTACAACAGGGAGCACAACATGCATAGATGGATGAAACTGTGCCCGTACAAGTTATAGATCCACCCAGTAGCTCACACAAAGCAGACAAGGTGAGCAGTGTTGTTGATCGCATGCAAGGGAATTCAGCAGCATGCATATCATTGTGTGCAAGCATGTGATCCCACCCATTTGGCACACTCACCGAGGTCAAGACAAGAAGCAAGTGCAACTGGAGCTAAAAATGTATTTTGACAAGTTGATGTGCATGACCACCAGTACATGCTTGGAGAGCAGCGTAGACACTATGCATCAACATGTTTTCCGTCCGGTCGCACCCAAGATGACCATGTGCATGCTAGCAGACAAGTTGGAGAGAGGGCCCATATTAGTGCACCCGAATGCAACGAAGGCAAGGGTTCACTTCAGCAAGATTTCACCACTAAGCGCACAAACACCATGATGGACAACCAAGCCTGGTATCAGCTCACCACCTTCAAACATCAAAAGGATGTCAAAGAGTTAGTATCACTACAAGGGTTTGAGTTTCAGTGATGTCTTGCATGGCTTGCTAAAGCCATTTTCTCTCACATGGGTACATGTGCATTGTAATGTAATGTCTTGTCAAGTGGAAGTTCAAGTCTTGATAGTTGAATGAAACAGTCATAGAGTAGTTGAAGAGTCATGAGCATAGATGAATGGTCTCAAAGGGGGATGTCAAGGGTCCACCCACCCTTTGCTATAAATAGTCCCTCATAACTCATTGTGTAGGCTTTTGGTCAGCCAAGCTTCCTATAGGAGTATCTTAGAGAAATCTTGGACATTATTGTAATGAGAATTGACTTCTCCACTACACAAAGCTAGTATATCTCTTTGGAGGAGAAGGCAATCGTGGTTGTAATGTTTAGTTGTCGAAACTAATGGTTGGACATGGATGTATTGTATGATTGGAACTTACAATTCTTAATATAACAGAGACAACACGTTTCATGCATATGTCATATTGTATTTCAGCTACCTTGATTACTCTAAATGATATATGTATCTATTTTCTTACACCCACATGTGTAGCTATTTATGTATATGTATGGATGAATATTTCTTAAATGTGTTGTTGGTTTAACCACCACTTTGGATTGCTAGCTAACTTTCCTTCCATGTTGTGATGCATCTTTGCTCATGTGTTCCCTTCTTAACTTCGTGCTATCACAGTTTCCAAGGGGTGCACTCACCTCACCCTCCGTGTGTTAGAACAACTCATGCACCTTCCTTGACTTGCCACAACTATCACACCCTTGCTATCAACAAGGACATCTTACTTGCCTCTTTGCGAAACCACAGTCAAGGCGATATTGTACGACCCACTACTGGGACTCCTACACCAAACAGTTTGAGGTCTAATTGGGACATCTTACTAGGGAGGTCCCTTAACATGTTGGCAGGTCCAACACCATCAACATTTTGGTGCTAGAAGGAGGGCCAGATGACAAACTGAGTCATCACATATGTTTTTCATCTCTACATATCTACCATGACTAACTACAAATTTTCTCTTTTGGAGTGTATGTCTTATGGAAACGACTTCAAAATATAAGAAGAGCTCTCGGATAACTTGTCACATAAATCATACGATAGTGGAGGCCACGTAGCCTTGGTTAGGCATGCAGTTGACATTGTAGGCTCATGCGAAATATGTGGAATATTTGAATATTACATTAGTTGTGTGTTGTTCGTCTACATGCTTCGAGGGAACCCGATGCACTGGTGTGTCACACTGCCCAAAAAAATCTATTCATTCTCTTGCTCATCTAGTCGTAGAGATAGACTATGCTTTCAACCACTTTAACTGTAAAGCACTCAATAAAGAAATTTTGAAATTACGAAAACCACCCAATGAATCTGTTGAACAGTTTTACACGCGCTTTTGTAATCTTGCATACCGATTTCCCAGAGATGAAATTGATTGGGAATTTCTTTATGGAAGATTTGGGTATCTTATTCACATATCTAAAAATCCGTAATCCTTGAAGTCATTCAAAACCCACTCAGCACATTTCAGGGATGGAGTTGCACAATCACAACCAAGCACAGTTGTTGTCACAAGTGATTGTCTGCCTTCACCTCCTCAAACATTTCCACCATCATAAAGTGATGTGGGAGATTATGAACACACAAATGTTGAATTGTCACATCCTCCCACCCCACCTACTCTTGATATCTATGTAGATTTGGCTTGCAAGCCTATTTGTTGTCACGTGGATTCGTTCCCTCAACCTTCGTCCCCATGTTCTTTTGATCCTTCAGATTGTACTGTCTTGTGTTCTTCCATTATGGACTCCTCACCTATTATGAATGAGGATCAAGTTGTTGACAGAGTTGGTTTTATGCAACCAACCTGTGTTGTCATTCATGATGAGTGTGTGCGGGAATCTAAAGAAGAATCCATGGTGAAGGATGACTCCCCTCCACTCGTGCCTCACCCACTCTATCTTGACATCCCTTCTAATTCTGCCACTGTTGATTTCCCCTGTGAAAACATATTTTCGAATGTTTCTACTTTTGATCATTCATAAGACACGTCGGATGTTAGTCTGTAATTAAATTGTTGGGAGGACACATATTCCTATAATATGTTGTCTAGTATGTTCTGAAAAATAATAGGGTGAATGTCCTTCTTCTCATCTACCCCTCTACACGATTCATGAAACCATTAGGATGCCAAAAAACATCCTGAATTTTCTGATCTTGGTTGTCTTGATCTCTCCACTTGTTCATCCGATCACAATATTGATTCAATCATTGTTAATCTATCTAAGACACTCGTCTACAATGATCTATTTGTCGACGAAGTCGAAACCCCACATATTGTCGAGGCACTTTAGCCCGAGATTATGGTTATATCAGGCCCTCGCTATCTTGAGGTTGGTTTCACTTCTAATCAAGAAAATTTTGAAACACGCAAGGCTCCTAATCACTCTTTGCTTTGCATTCCAGATCAATCTAACACCCATATTTCTCTTCCTCCACTCGAACTACAGGATCCCATCACTCGTGCACTATAGGAATCTTACATAGAAAGCACACTTTTGTAAGGTAAGTGGTCTACCTTTCTCATGTTTGCTTGCATGTCACAGTCAAGAGAATGCATACACTCAACATCTGCATGCAATGTAGCACAACACCATGGAAAGTCCACAAAGTGCATGTCCTGCACTTTCACTCATTTTGTTTTATGGACGCTTGTAAACTTGGAGTGTGTTTGTCTTCACTGTTATATATTTCTTGTTTGCTAGTTCACATAACTGTCTCATTTGCAAAGTATGCCTTCACCAACATGGGTTGACCAATGCGTTGGTGGATGCATTGGAAATATCACTTCATGGGATCAGGCCCATGCACTATTAGCTTAAGAGTAGGAGTAGTGTTTTCTTTTGATTTTTTTTCTTGCATGCATGCTTGCTTCTTTATTTGTGTATTTGTTTGCTTACTCGATTTTCTTTCACATTTGTTTTTGCTTCTTGCTTTTCATTTTGGTTTGTTTTCTTGTTATTTTCCATAGGTTAGTTTTGCATGGACCGTGTGCAACTCTTGAAACAAGTTGGGTAAAGTGCAAGAGGACTTGTACGACTATTAATATTTGGGTATCTGTTGGCTTCTCTCTTATGTAAGAACTTGTTGCCTTTGGTCCATGATCTGTCGATGGAAAATATGTATTGTTCGAAGTGAACCTTGGTGAAAACACAATGCTTGTGCGCTAACTAGTGTTACCTACTCTAGTTGGTTGTTTTTGGGTTAACCCTTGGCAGCTCAGTCAAGTAGAGTAAGGTGAGGTGAAACACCTTAATAGGCACATCAGAGGTATGTAATAAACCACTTATCTGAAGGAGCAACCTCTTCTTCTCTCAAAAAGTTGGGATCCCTCTTCCACCTCTGAAATGAATAAGTGCTATGCACAGTTATGAAAATGAAAAATGAAAAAAATGAAAAGTGAAAAATTTCGAAAGAAATTTAAAAAATCAATAATGCGAAAGAAGAGAAAGGCTTCCTGCATAGAAAGGTGATGCAAGTAACTTTGTCAGGGTATTGACCAAGCTCGCCGGTAGAGAAGCAATGCTTGTATTCCTGCATGACTCCGTTGGGGTATTGTTGAGGCCTGCTAGCATCGGAGCAACACCAGAGATGAAACTAAGACTCTAATGACTATACTTCTTGTGCACCAATATACCCCTCAACCCCACTCGAAACCACTGTGTTGGCTTGGCTTGGAATGTGTGTTAATCGACCAAGATCTTAGTAGATGCTACATCTTACAATCAAACAAGTGTGGAAACAAAGATGACTTGAGAACTGAAAAATACTTCCGAAGGTGTTAGACTTTCTTTTCATGAAAAAGGTCCATTCAAAGAGTTGTAGTTCTACAAGTGCATCGCCAAGTGTTGTAGTGGCTACAACCACCCTCCAGAATTTTGCCTTAGCTTCATTTTCGAGCCTCCCTCCCAACCATCCTTAGCAGCATGTCTTGCATTGTCAAGTATGCAAGCTTCAATGGTTTTCTAGTAGTTTTCCATCCTGTGCATGATAGCTTGTCGCATCCCCCTCACGGACTTTTCCTCCGAACTTGGTCTAGCTATAGGTTGAGCAAATCCCTCAAGAAATTGTGTAATTCTAGATGGGAACCAGTCTTCCTTCCAGAAATTGCATAATCCTGATTGGCAGCCTGCTAGGCTCCAGAATTGTATAATCTTGCTTGTCAACCTTCACTGGAAAAACTACATAATCTATCCCAGCAGGATTTCTTAGCCCATAAATTGCACAATTCTTAGCAGTGATTAGCTGCTCAGCCTAGAAATTACACGATCTCTTTGGGACAACCAACCTAGCAGCTAGTAGAAATTACACAAATTTAACTAGGCAGCCTACTGGGCTCACAAATTGCGAGATGTAGTCACACATGCTTCCTTGAGAAAATTGTGAGGTATGACCCATGAAAACTGCTCAGCCTAGAAATTTCACAATCATAGGAGGCAGTCAACTGTTCCTCCCAGAAATTGCATAATCCCTCTGGGACAACCATCTTAGCTCCCTCCCAGAAATGCACAAATTTTACCATCAATCAAGAAGGTTGTTGCATGTGCCTTTAGGTTGACCGGTTCCCTTTGGGACCAAGCAAAAGTGAATTGAATGCATGGATTTATTCTCCCAAGCCACCATTCAAAGGCATCCCTTGATTCTAGGATCTATTTTTAGCAGCTGGAGGATACACGGAAGGATCATTTCAAAAACCTCCTCCAAAGTGTCACTTTTCCTAGATTTGTGGCATGTGCATCACAACCTTGATTTTATCGAAACTCATCAACCAGACACTTCATAGCTCATTCCTCACATCCACCTTGTAGCTCTAACATCCCACATGGCATATAAGATTCATCGCACATTCAGCTCAGTTGTTTTGGGGTAAGTGCACTTTTCATGCCTTGTGTTACGTTTCTGTCACTTTTTGTGTTTCTCTTTGTGTGAGTGTTGTTTGCTTGATTTTAGTGAGTGATTGCTTTCATTTTGGTGTATGTTAGCTTGTCGAAGCACCGTTTTAGTTTTCGTTCCCATCTCACTACTGTCGCATGCATGACACTATTTTGCACGGACAGTTGCCGTTGTAGCGACTCGCTTCATGCACATGCATGCTTTCCCATTTTCTGAATCCTGCACTTATTGTTTTCATGAATTATCATTTAATATTGTTTGCACTCATCTCATGATGCATCTAGACTTCTCATTTTTTCAGTCGCCCATCGGCCAGTCTGTGCTGCCTTGGCCCAGACCATGCCCTACCCGGATAAGACTGCACATTTCTAGAATCGATGGCTCTACCTTCCCTCCAGAAATTATGTAGGCTGGGCCCAAGACTCACCTCCAGACTTGCATTTCACAATTCTTGGAGGTAGTATCTTGTTGGCCCTAGAAACTATGCAATGCAGTTTGCTGGTTGCATGTCACTGCTGACTGAAATTGCACATTACACAGTTTCAGTCCTCAGCAGGCTAGGTTGGACTGTGCATTACGCAATTCCATCAATCAGTCAACTAGCTAATAGCCTAGACTGTACCTTATGTAGTTTTGGTAGTCAGTCACCCGATCTCCTGAAAGAATTTGCGCAACCTTCACGATCAATCACACAGGTATGTTGCAAGTCAGTCCTCATTTTTGTTTTGGTTTTCAACTGACAGATTGCTTGCCATGAGTGTTGCTATGTCTCTAAGCATCACAAGTATTCATCTATCTCTCAGCAGCACAAGTACAATGGCCTTCGGGAGAGCATAGTCAAAGGACACTGTCAAGAGCCCAACGAGGTTTGCAACCAAGCAAGTGTATATGAGCTCGCCTACCTATAAATACATGGAATTGTTCATAGATAAGGACATCAAGATAATATGGCAGAAACATTACAACAAGTAGCACCATCAATAGCAACAAAAGGTAGCACACCTACACGCAATGAATGAAAGAGGAAGTTTATTGGCAACACAAAGGCGGACCAAAGTTGCAAGCTCAAGAAGGTCCACTTGTGATGAAAGCAAATTCAGAGACTGAGGCTATGAGGTGACGACTTGACATGAATATCGTGCAAAGACAAAGAATGGAATAGAGAAGGAGTTGCATGTGCAGAAGCAGCAACTCGAGGAAGAACATGAGTTGCATAGACGAGAGAATGGGTTGCAGTAGGAACATGTACAATAGGGGCTGCAACATGCACAAAGGGATGAAACTATGCCCGTACAAGTTATAAATACATCCCAGGAGCTCGCACAGAGCAGATAAGGGGAGCAGTGTTGTTGATCGCATGAAAGGGAATTCAACAACATGCATATCATTGTGTGCACACATGTGATTCCACCCACTTCGCACACTCACCGAGGCGAAGACAAGAAGTAAGTCCAACTAGAGTTGAACATCTATTTTGATAAGTTGATGTGCTTGACCACCAACACATTCTTAGAGAGCATCGTAGACACTATGCATGAACATGTTTCCAATCCAGTCGCACCCAGGAAGACCATGTGCATGCTATCAGACGAGTTGGATAGAGGAGCCATATCAGTGCACTCGGATGCAACGAAGGCAAGAGCTTTCTTTAGAAACATGTCACCATTGAGCGCATGGACACCATCATAGATGACCAAGCCTGGCCTCATCTTGCCACCTTCGACCATCACAAGGATGTCAAAGAGTTTGTCTCACCACAATGGTTTGAGTGTCAGTGATGTCTTGTATGGCTTGCTCAAGCCATTTTGTCTCACATGGGCACATGTGCATTTTAATGTAACATCTTGCCAAGTGGAAGTTCAAGTGTCGATAGTTGAATGCAACAGTCATAACATAGTTGAAGAGTCATGAGGATAGATGAAAAGTCTCAAAGGGGAATGTCAAGGATCACCCCACCCTTTGTGATAAATAGTCCCTCATAACTCATTTTATAAGCTTTTGGTCAGCCAAGCTTCTGATAGGAGTATCTTAGAGAAATCTTGGACAATATTGTAACGAGCATTGGCTTTTCCACTACGTAGAGCTAGTATATCTCTCTGGAGGAGCAGGCGGTCGTGGTTGTAACATTTCGCTATCAAAACTAATGGTTTGACATGGATGTAATGTATGACTGGAACTTACACTTCTTTATATAACAGAGCAGCACGTTTGATGCATATGTTGTATTCTATTTCAGCTATCTTGTGTACTCTAAATGATATATGTATATGTTTGTTTACACATGCATGTGTATCTATTTTTGTATATGTATGTATGAATCTTTCTAAAATGTGTTGTTGGTTTAACCATCACTTTGGATTGATAGCTAAATTTCCTTCCATGTTGTGATGCACCTTTGCTCATGTGTTCCCTTCTTAACTCTGTGCCATCACAGTTTTCCAAAGGGCGCACTCACCTCAACCTCCATGTATTAGAACCGCTCATGCACCTTCCTTGACTTGCCGCAACTGTCACACCCTTGATACCAACAGGGGCATCTTACTTGCCTCTGTGTGAAACTACGGTCAAGGCGGTACCGTACGACCCACGGCTGGGACTCCTACACCAAACAGTTTGAGGTCTAATTGGGTCTTCTTACAAGGGAGATCCCTTGACATGTTGGTGGGTCCAAAACCATCAACACAATGTAACGTAATAGTGTGACAATGATTATGTGATTGAGTGTTGTATTGAGACAATGTTTATCAAAATGTAACGTTGGATATAATTTTTTACCTAAGATTATTATTATAAACCCAAATATAAAATTATACATATTACGAATTAATATTATAAACCTAAAGAATTAATAAGCACAATAGAATAGTAATATTATAAACCCAAGGGATTAATAATATTTTAAACTCAAGGGATTAATAAGCCCAACACATTACTGATATTATAAATCCAAGGGATAATAAACCCAACAGATTAATATTATAAACCCAAGGGAATAATATAAAACCCTAGGATTAATATATAAAACCCAATATTAAAACATCTTATTGTTAAAACCTAGTTTTCTAATGTAACAACATGACGATGAATAACTTACAATGCAATGTAACATTGCGACAATGACTGTGAGTCTGATTGTGTATTGAGACAATGTTTGAAATAATGCGACATTGGATATATTTTTGTTTCATTCTCATGTATTAAACCCTAATATTATAAACCTAAAAGATTTATATTATAAACTCTTGAGATTATTAATATTATAATCCCAAGGGATTCATAAACCCAAGAGATTAATATTATAATCCCAAAGTATTAATATTATAAACCTAAGGGATTATTAATATTATAAACCAAATGGATTAATAAAACCAAGGGTTTATAAATATTATAAACCCAAGGGATTAATATGATAAAAAATTGGGATTAATATTGTAACCCCAAGGAATTAATATACCCAATATATTCTTAATATTATAAACCTAAGGGATTAATAAACTGAAGACGTTATTTATGTTATAAACACATGGCATTAATAAACACAGAGATGAATATTATAAACCCAATGGATTATAAAACCCAAGATTGTTATTATAAACCAAATGGATTATAAACACTTGCATCAATATTATAAGCCTTATAATTATAAATATTACGATTATAAACCCTCTTATTAATATTATAAACCGAGGGGATTATAAACATTGCAACAGTGATTGTCAAATTGTTTTTATTTTAAACCCTCGGATTAATATTAACTATAGGATCAATATTATCAACCTAATATTATAATTATAAACCTTATATCAAACCTTAATATTATAAACCCAATATTATAAATCCCTAATATTATAAACCTAATATTAAACCTGAGTTTTGTAATGTAACAATATGACGTTGAATACATTGCAATGTAATGTGGCAGTGCAACAATGGTTGCCAAATTGATTATCGTATTGAGACAATGTTTGTCACAATACAACGTTGGATATATCTTTGTACCTATGATGAATATTATAAACCCTAAGATTATATATAT
>APFE031232120.1:63436-118994 GCA_000404065.3 Pinus taeda | reverse complement strand
TGGAGTAAATATACAAAAAATGTTTTATTTGTTTACCATACCTCTCGTTTATTTATATTTTTATTAATTTACCATACGTCTTTTACAAATATGGTATTTGGCCCATAGGATTCACTTAAATAAAACCTCTTTCTTGAGCCTTCATAAATAGAATGAAGGTTATGGACTAAATATATAAAGAGGTTTTATTTATTTACCATATGTCTAGTTTATTTATATTTATATTTATTTACCATACCTTTTGAGTAAGTATAAAAAGATGTTTTATTTATTTACCATACCTCCACTTTACTTATATTTTATTTGTTTACACCCTTGCATGTATATAAGGTGACTTATGGAGTAAATATAAAAAATGCTTTATTTATTTACCATACCTCTCATTTATTTATATTTTTATTAATTTACCATACCTCTTTTATAAATATGGTATTTGTGCCTTTGGCCCATAGGATTCACTTAAATAAAACCTATTCTTGAAAATGGGCGAATGGATTCACTTAAATAAAACCTATTCTTGAAAATGGGCGAATGGAAGGTTGTAACTCCTAATTTCAAGGGCTAAATTTACCTTTTTTACCCTCTCCCTTAAAATAAGGTGGGCTATTTGAGGTGATTTGTAAAAATGTACTATGATACAAAATATTCGCCCACTAAAATTTAAAACCCCTTAATTTCACCAAAGGGCGAACATTCACCCCTAAAATCACCCCTATACAAAACCCTTCATAAATAATTTGTTGACCCTACATTTTCAAGGTTTATAAGTCTCTCATGAGTTTTCAAAATAAATATTATTACCATTAAGTTTATTGGGGTTTTAGAGCCATGTAGGGTTCCAAAAAATATATATTATGGAAAACAAATCCTCCAAACATTTATTTCTTTGACATATTTTGTCAGAGTTTCTTTGAGAAATTAGTAGTGAGTTTAGGGTTTCATTGCTTAAGGAATTGGAAACAGAATCTTTTCAAAGAATTAACCCATGACTTATCTAGTAAAAATAGTTTTATGACTTCGTTTTTTTTTCTTTTAATATAAAGAGAGTTTCCTTGTGATCTAGGGGATCAAAAATATGCTCAAAAATCAAAGTGCTCAAAATTGCTCGAAACTAGTGCCAACCATAGATTTCTTCGTTCTAATTCCAACAATGCTTAAATAACCTCAATATGGTATTGTATGTGAATGTTATCACGTTCTGAAGTTTTTTGAAAAAAAACTAAAAATTCAAATTGTAGGGTTGACTTGGTTACTAACTGGGCAGGTCATATAATGACATGGCACTGATGTCAGTAGGTTGACTTGGTAGTATGGATGTCAGATGGTCCAATCTCATGTTCACACGTGGCATGGTCGTATGGGTTGGGTTGGCGAATTTTTATTGGTTGTTGTGTTTTCGTTGAACTAGTTAGGTGACGGCATGTGGCCCTTGGCTCCCACGCAAAATTTTTGTAAGGTTCCAATGAACCCCGATGGGGGTTGACCCTGCAACCTCCAACAGAACAGTGTAATGATTTACCAACATACCACAAATTTTGTTCTTCACATAGAGTGGGCTCCGGTTATATTTAATGTATAACCGTTGGACAATTTTGTGGGGGGGAAGGGTGAGGGCTCAGAGAGCTCACCCAACTAGCCCTAGCTCTAGGTCATATTACATACCACATTTCCATGGTGGAAGCGGAGTGGGGCGGGGTGAAAATCCCCGCCCCCGATTCTATTAAACCATCATAACAGACATTTAGCACTTCAGAGAGGGTTGGCACATTTTCATGCCACTAGGAGTGACGGAGGTGGTGGGCGCGTGGCCTCTGGCCCACAACCCTAGCCACATTAACTTCCATGTGACCAGATAGAAGGCAAAAGTTAAGGCGTGTGATTCTAACTAATTGTTCAAAAAAATGCACCAATTTCAGCAAAAAAAATTTCGTCCCAGCGTTAGATTGTCACTTGGCGGTTTTGTCAAAGGAGGAATTTGTTATCTATTTTTGTCATTTTGGAGGATAGACAGTAGAGAAATGAAGGAGGCCTAAGTTGCCCATGTTTTAGCATTTTTGAGCCCAAGAAGAGCCTAAACATGGGTTTTTGGGTGTTTTGGAAACAATGGCAACATTATTTGTGTGATCTGAGCATTTTATGTTGATGTAATTGACATTTTGAACATATAATTTAAAGGGTCAACATTAGAAGCTAGACCCGAAGATGTAGCCCAGGAGGGGTGATCTCTATCATCACATTGTTGTTTTGTGATGTTGTATGTTTTCCATTTTTCTTTTGTTAAACCTATAAAAATTAAATAAACTTTCTTTCTTTATGTGCTTTTGCAATTTTTATCCATTGCCCGCAAGACCTAAACTAGCTTGCAATTTTTTTCAAGAAACCCTTGAATTTTTAATGTCATATCAGATTTCTTAATTTTGCAGACTTTTTTGGTCGAAATCTTCTGAGTTTCAATGAAGACAACACTAATTGAAGAAAAATTATTCTACTATCATCATACCTTAATAAGGATACAGATAATTAGTACTAAGTGAAATATTGCTTTATTTTTTGTTCAATGTCCTTTTTTCCCTCAACTTTTGATATTCATTTTTTTCTTTAATTACATTATTAGAGATTCTAACTTAAAATATCCCTTAGTGTCCTTAACTGGAGATTTTAGCAGATAAAAGAAACCCTTGGTGCCTTAGTCAAAACCCTTTATGTCTCAATCTCAACGCTCACCGAAGGCAGAGGAATTTTTTATATACGTAATGAATCCATATTGTCGCTAATATACTTCTTATTCCTTAAAAATTCTAGAATTTGTAATTTAGATTTTGAGCTATTCAAACACTTGCACTTAGCTATTATGAATATGGTGCTTGGATCCTCGATACAAATATTTTTGTCTCTTGAATAATAAATTAGAGAGCAAGGGCTTTACATTTGTAAGCTTCCATTGTTTTGTATTTTTTTTTGTCTTTTAAATTAGGTGCCTCATTGATGCATATTACTCCTTAACACAATTGTTGTTGCATTCATCCTACTTTAATCCCATGCGCTAATAATGTGCACTAGGAAGGATGTCTCTATGAGGAAGGACTTTTATCATTATATTATAGTACTACCCAGATACATGAAAATTCATTTTTTTTCATTGCCCACTATTCTTACTTTATTTTCTAAGGCATGCGAAAGGTAAGGTTATCGCCTTTGTAAATGCTTAGGATCCTTAATTAAGCTATCCACCTCATCAATAGCAATGGATTCAAACAAATTTTGAAGGCAAAGGAAAGTTCCTAGATTTCCATATATGCTTATTAGTCCCTACCTTTAGGCATGGACTATAGTAATCGGAAGCGAAGAATATAGCATTATTTGAGTTGCTTTTATTCCCCGCTCATTAGCTATAAACAAAGTTTTGAGAGAGATTTTGATTTTTCATGTTATTTGCCCTCTTCCCAAAAAACTAAAGCTAGAGGCCAAAAACCAAAGCTAATTTGAAGCGAAAACAATAGGTTATATTTTTGTTTGTTTGATATTTTCAAATTTTTAGTCCCTGCAACCTAAACTAATGTTAGCATTATTGGAGGGCATTAAATGTTATCTCAACATTTAGGAACACCCTGGTATAAACCAACATATAAGCACAGCAGGAACCTGCTGCAACACATGGCGATTGCACCCCACATCTATATTGCATGCGAGTGCATGTTTGTCCAGTGGAAAAGGCAGGTTTCGATGTGACAGTGAATCACAGGAAGGGCACACAGCGTGCAACAAAACACAGCTTGCAACAACCCTGAGGCACATTAAGGTCAGTTCACTGAATTAACATGGCGAATCAACACAGTCACGGCGTTGTTGTTAGTGAACTGCAAGTTTCCCTACGAGTTTCCCTATTTGCAGCCTCCGTCGTCACTTTCGTCTGTCCAGGCAGAAGCATAACTTGCATCTGTCTAGGCAGAAGAGGAGGCTTATATCGCTTTTTGTACTGAAGACGTGTCTAGGAGCATGCTGAATTGCATTTCAGAACGCCACGGCTCCCCTTCCATCCATATAGGTCTGGGTTTATTCAATTAAGGATCACTTGATTTATGGAGCTGCCAGCCTTGCCATGCCCGCAACAATATTTCATAAGTGAATAAAGGACGGAAATGCTTACTAGCGCAAAAGGCCATGAGGTTGAACCACCAGGCAAATCTTTAAGGCTTCTCAATCCTTACGTCAAGGCGCAACTTCTCCCTCATTCATTGGGATCAGGCAATATGCTCCTTTTGCTTCCCTACTCTACTTATCCTCACTTTGCCTTTGTTCATCTGAGCGGAGCGTGTATAGAGATCTTCTTTGTAGAGAGCATAATGGATTCAAGGTGGTATTTGTTGTTGTCTCCGATCCCTTCTGTCATTTTTCAACTTCTGTTTCTTGTCCCTGTAGCTTCGAACCGTATTGCATGTCTCTCTCTATTGCTGGGGCAACTCGTTTCATTGAGGATCGATCCGAGCAGAACCCCACCTCCATTGCCTGACTAGCATTCATAACAGAACTTGGTGCATATATAATACGATGTCTTCGTTCCACATCTTTCTATATTAGGCAAAATACATAAGAAAGGTTTGGTAGCATTCAGTAGCAAGGTCTAGTTCTCTCTATCACGTCTACTAAAGACGAGACGAATGACTGGTTCTTGGGATTCTAAAAATGAGACGAATGAATAGTTTTGGTCCCTGTATAACAGGATAACTCACAAGGGTGATCAGGTACTAACCTGCAAGCACATTCATGTTGTTCAAGGAAGCTTGGAGAAAAGTACTACCTTCATCAGTTTTCTCATTATTTTCATGTTCAACAATACCAATAGCATGGTCTCCCCAGTACTCATTTTCTTCATATTCTTCTTGAAGATGTCTCTTCCTTTGAATGAGCAGGGGTTCCTTTAAACCTATATTTAAATTCTCCATCCCATTCGCTTCAGGCAAGTTTTCGAATGAGCTAAACAAGCTTTCTATGGGCTGCAGGCTTCTTCTTGCCACCAGTGGATTATAATGTTGCAGCCATTGTTGTTGCTCATCAATGGAGACAAAGAGGGACCTTCCTGAAGCAAATCTCTGCACATCCCTACCACAAAACAAAGCAAAAATAAGTGTGCATATAGAATGCATGAAAGTGATTAAATCTAGCCATATTAGGCACATAATGATACATTACCTTGCAGTGGCTCCAACATTCAAACCTATTGAAGAAGCTACCAAACCAGAACCCAACTGCACACTATCAAAATCCTTAGCGCGTGCACAGCTTTAATAGAGTGTATCAATGTGCACAGAAATGGCTTATTCATGGTGGCTCCATTGTTCGACAAACTCATGGTGGCTCCGTTGTTCGACAAACTCATGGTGACTTGTTGTTCTGCCCCGCGAGCATAATGATTCGAATGCCTGCCCCTTCCTCAACTTTCCCGGCTTCCTGATTTTGGTTGTTACATCAACGCGTGTAATACATGTAGGTGGGTCCATAGTCGCTGGGTGCACGTGGGTCCTCCAAATGGTTGCCATGGGTGCCAAGTGATATTTATTTTTCTCTTTGGCATGGTTTAAGCCCTGCATGCTACGTTATGGAGGAGGTAAGGCATGTGGCACTGATGGGAGGGCCCACATGGTCCATGGACATCTTTTTTTTTTTTAAGCACTTTACAGACATTCCTCACGGCATTGTAATAGTGTTGCTGGTTTGTATTTTCATATCATCCTTTTCCTAGTCATGGGGACCACTGGGATGGTTGATTCCCAGTGAAACCTTTCCCCTTGAAACAAGGTCTGCTGGACAGAGTGTGACCGTCTGCGTGAATCTCCTGTTCACTTTTGTGATTGCACAGGCCTTCTTGTCAATGCTTTTCCATTTCAAATACAGGATATTTTTGTTCTTTGCCAGCTAGGTGTTGGTTATGTACGTATTTGTGTTGTTTCTCCTTCCGGAGACGAACAATATCCCAATTGAAGAGATGATGGATAGAGTCTAGAAGAAACATTAGCTGTGGAAGAGATTTGTCACAAATGCCGACCTCATTGACGACGATGATGAAGATGTTTATTCCAAGAAAGAAAATGGTAAAGGCGATGCCAAATCCTACGATAATTCCCAGTTGTGATCTTTCTCCATCCCATTTCATGACAGCGACAATCACAGATCCATCCACCCACACCACACAGTTAAGCATCAGGTCACCGCTGGCGCAGCATCATAGGCGCGTAACAAAATTTTAATTACTGCTTATTACTCACAAGATTAATGTAAAGAAAGTAGTTACAGTCTCACACTCCACGTATAACATGTATTGTATCTTTTTGATGATTTCATCTGTCATCCTCTTGAAATTTTTCTTAAAATGTTAAGCCGAATCGACACTTAAAGAGCAGTCGATACTTAGGCTACTGCTGGACTTAAATTCCTACCAGTGAAGTTATAAAATCTGGACACAGTTTTTTCCTCTTTCCTGTTCCAATGGAAATTGTATGAAATGTTTTCTCTATTTGGTAATTAATGTATTGAAATGCACTCGTTAGCGTTTTACAGAAGGTAATTTCACTACACTCCCTAATTCATATACATTAATAAAAACTTAATGTATATGAATTAAAACGATGCAGAATCTTATTTTTCATAGTTGTCATATCTTGAAATGAAAATAACAGTCACACAGCAAGTTGTTCGAATCTCCAACTGCACGTGAGGACCTTACTTGATCTGACTCCTTATTACATTTATTACACATCTTATGATTTTATTACATGAGCGTTATTGCCCAGTTATGTGATCAATAAGTTAACAATGGTCATTACTATCTATCACGACCAAATCCCATTAGAGCTTCTTGGACACTCTAGGAAGGTCCCTCTCTGTCTCCATTGATGAGCAACAAGAATGGTTACAACATTGTAATCGACTGGTGGAAGGAAGAAGCCTACAACCATCTGCTATCACTGTTTTTGCTGGTTTTCCAATTATTGGCTTACCCAATTCAAATGATTGTGCAATGCCAACCGCAGGAAATGGCAGTGGAATGATGTGTGGACTTGGCAGAGGAATGGCATTGCCAAGGCCAGGATTTATAACTAAAATTTCTGATGGGCACAATGTTGTTACCATTTAGCTGTAACTTAAGCAGATAATACCTTTAAAGTTAAAGTGGAATCTGTAAGTGCTGCTCTCTTTGATATCTCTAGAACTTGCCTTCCATTTATGTAGGTTGAAGTTTAATATTGTAGGCAGACTTATCATAATTCACAATCGTTTTTGTGTATTCTTGGGTTTACAGACCAGTCAAGAGCAACGGCAGATGCTTATGCAAGAGCTTCGACTTCAGGCTAGCTAGAATAATGGTCAGACAACCTCTTCATTCAATGGAATGAACACTTCCTACTCTAATCAGATGGTTTCTTCAACAAATCAGAGTTTTTCTGTTCAACATCATCTTCAGAAGCCTCAGCCGCAGCAAGGGCATAGTAACGAGAAGTATCCTCAACCTCAAAATCAAAACCATAATCAAGCCTATGTGCATGTAGTTCACCAACTGCATCAACAGCACCACCAACAGCATCAACAGTAGCAACAGCAACACAACCGGTATCTTCAATCACAACAACAATTTCCTGCAATCAGTTCTCAGTTATCTCTATTGACACAGTCACAGCCATATCCTTTTTCAACTACGTATTAAGCATTGCTCCTCGAATATTTATCATGTTATAGATTATAATTTATGCCCCATCTTGCATATGTGAAGCTATCTGAAATGCATTTATATTTGTTGCATGTATATGAATGGATCCCAGACCTGAAGTACTGCAATCGACTGTAGTGCAGGGAATAGGCCACAAAGCCAAAATCAATATCTATCTACTACTACATAAACAACCTCTTGTACTCCAATCAATGCTTTGGCATTGACAAGGAAAGGCATGTACAAATTTATATAAACAAAGTCAAGGATTCACTGAATATCTTAGACATATTATAAGACTAGACCAAGGCAAGAGATATATTTGCCAAAATGAATTCGGTGTGGAAGACAAGGATTCTATGGATATTGATTAGCCGATAATAGAATAGAAGCTAAATTAGTACAAATCTTGGCTACTGGTAATTTCCAAACAACTCAAAAGAGAAATATTTGTTTGATACCACAAAACTACAGGCTTGAGATTAAAACAAATTCAAAAATTTATGTATTTGATACAAGTCAAGCTGTGATTATGTGGCAAAACATAACTTATTTGACCCAACTTCTACAACATTCAGTAGCCATATTTTATCAACGAGTTACTAAAATGCATAATTTCATGAATGGTCAAGTCTCTGTATTTAATGGGAATTAGGTTCCTACGTGGGTATTGAAAAAACACAGATGAAAATTATCTGAACTCTAACATCAGTCTGAAAACCATTCCAATCAAAATGCAGAATGCTACAACTGGAAGTTACCCTTCTAAGTCCAACAAAAGTTGGCAAATTTTTTCTTGCAAACAAAATATTAAACTGCAATGTAAAGAGAACTATAAAGTTTAAACATTCTGCGATCCTTATTCAAAACCATTATTTTATTTCAGCTAATTCATTCCCAAAAAGAGATTCAATTTCAAAAAATCAACAAATTCTGAGATGGATCAAAACTTGGTAATTATAGTTCTAACAAGAAACTCAAACAAGGTTTCTGTTTAGGCTATGGTGTAGTGCCAAGTTGGAGTGTACCGAGGTTAAAAACTACATGTGCACATGTGCTAGCCATGCTCATAGAGAAGAAAACAATATGATAGCTGAACTAACACCAGATGCAAGTCCCACTACATTGATAGCCCATGGGTGCAGTGTAATCAATGGACAAAAACCAAATAAATGTCATGGGTGATTTTGATAAATTAGATACCCATATCATATATTTCATAAAAAACGTAAAGTCTAAAAGAAAGTATATTTATATATCTAAAGGTGAAGTTAATTTTCCTTTATTACCAAGACATAGTGTCATTATAATTTACAAAAAGGATATTGACCCTTAAGCATGCACAACAACCTAGCTTAGCCTGTATACAGCCAGCTACAAGAACAATGTTACTCAGTAGCATGCACAAGGACCTAGATTAGCTTATATATGGCCAACAGGAAAAATGTTGTTGTCATTATTGAGGGTGGAGCTCTAGAATTGTGTTATTAAAATTCTCCAATTTATTAGACCACAAGCCCATGCCTCCATCTATCTACAAAAGAATACTAGTCTATGCAAATTCTCCACTTTATTAGAGCACTAAAACATGTAAGAATATAAATTGGCACTTCAGCAGTGTGGTGCTTCACCTATAAATCCACCTTTTCAGCTGAGAAGATTCTTCTTGATCAACACTTAAATCCTCTTCTTTCAGATTGATGTCTGCATAAACTTTTAGCGGATGACATAGTGTATTCAATCTTGAAATCTTCTGCAGGCATGGGATATTTGGCCCTAGAATACACCACAGTTGGTCATCTTACAGAGGAAAGTGATTTATATGCTTTTGGAATCATATTGCTACAGCTTCTTACTGGAGAAACAAGGATAAACTCTTCTTCAATAAGGCCTCTTGTACATTCTGGGAGGCCGGATGAATTCATTGATATAACTCTCGAAAAGGAGTACTCAAAAGAAGAGGCTTCTAATTTAGCACGCATTGCATTGGATTGCACCACCCAACCATACCTAGTGGTCTCGCTCAACCATAGCTTGCCTTATTCTCATCACTTGGTAATATATACTGAGTAAGCTCTTGCACCTGTTTTAGCCATGTGGGTATCGCAAAAGCCTTAACTCCCAAGATATTGACCGCACTGTGCCAAAAAAGATTGAGAAGTTTATGTTTTTAAAGATGGGGTTATATATTCTCGAAGTTTCCTTTACATGTCATTATGACTATACAATTCCTTTGAGATAACCTCTTGGGTAGCAAAACCTTGTCTTCAGTTGGAGATTTAAACTATGCAAAGTTCCAGGTTTATATGAAAATGTGTATAGATTATATAGCAAGTTTTCCCAAGATGTCCTCTGGCATGTTGCATATTCCTATCAAACCCTTCTAGATGCATATTAGCGGTTACTTTTGAGAGACTTGTAGATTATATTGGTGGCAGAAAGGGGGAGTATGGCATATTTTTCATAGGTTAATAGTTGCAGACATATTATTGCAGGGCAAGAGGATTACAACAGGCTCAAGCCCCTGAGTTACAGAGGTGCAGATGTCTTCCTCCTGGCTTTCTCCTTGATCAGCAAGGCTAGTTATGAAAACATTTTCAAAAAGGTAATTGCTTACCATAGCTTTGTGTTTCATCATTTTTTTTTTGGAAGTAGATTATATTGGACCTAGTTCTTGAAAGGAGAAATGTCTACTTTAGGTTTGCTTTTTTTTGAACTTTTGAAAATGATCCTCAAGAGTTTTTCCTGTTTGATTTGTGGTTCTTGTTTCTTATGTGTTAGTGGATTCCAGAATTGAGACACTACGCACCATCTGTGCCTATCATTTTGGTGGGGACAAAATTAGGTGGGGATAGGCTCATCCCCAATTAACTATCTTTAGTTGGACTATTTTCTTAAATCGAGTTCTAATTTGTTTCCTGGTTTTCTCTGAAAATTCATTTTCTATGGCTACAGATTTACAAGAAGACAAATAGTTTTTTGTTGATCATCCTAGAGCAGCCCCAATCTCGACAGCTCAAGTGTGTTCCTTCTTCAGGAACCTGTGATTGTAATAAAGTCCCTTATAAGTATAAGTTATCAAGAACTATTGTTTTTGTTCACAAGTCTCAAAACCAATACAACAATATTCATAGGCACAAAACTGTGACAACAATAATTATCAATGCATTATAGCTTAGTCACTTGCAGGGGCTTGAACCTGGGCTTGAACCTGGGTATGGAAGATAACAACCATTCCACCCAAATATCCAAGATAACACCAATTGATTATCTCTCATTTTATATAAATGTTCCTCATGTTTTCATCCCTGGCAAGCTTATGTTCCTCATGTTTTCATCCCTGGCAAGCTTGTCTTGTTATTGCATCAACTTCGTTCAAGTTTGCCAGTAAGAAAAGTGAGTTACATGGGTTCTAGCATTATTTCTTCCTATGTAGAATATGGCCCTGTTGATTGTTTTATGCATCTATCATTCATTATATTGTTGTCATACTTTATCCAATTACTTCCCTATAAGTTTTTATATTCTAGGAGCCTAGTGAGAACAATCACATTGGCATTTGACTATAGGATTTACATTTTCTATACCTTAATATTTCCGAGGAATAACTTACACCAATATACATCTCTGTCTTGGCAGGGTGAAGATTTGAAGAAACAAATCTAGGCTGCAACATACATTGAATGCATTTCTAAAACACAACAAGTATGCCCATGGAGAGAGATTTTGCAGGTATATCAAAGGAAAAACACATTAATTTTAAATGATAAATACATATAAAATTGCAACATCATTACAAAGAATGAGGATAGTGGTATTTTACCTAAGGTAATTGACCTCATATGTCTCAAAGCTTGAGGTACTAAGTTGGTCAGAGGGGAAGTTATAGTTTCTTTTGTAGAACTTTCCTGACAGTTGATTTAGTGGGAATCACAACCTTCTTAGCATAGATCAGACAGACCAAATAGTCATGTCAATCTAACAGTACCAAAAAGAACTCAAATCATGCTCTGTGTTTGTTGTGGGCCTAGTGGGTCATCTTTAGGTGCATGTAATCATTATCTGCAGACCTATTTTGAAATCAAGCCCTAGGATTGTATTGAAGTGCATGCAACTACTCGTTGAACACAATGTAGAAAATTGCTATTCTCTCCCTTTCTGTTACAGATTAGCTTGGGGTGTTTAGTTGAATGTCATTTTCTATGGCTGTCTCAAAGTTGTTCCTTTCTTGTAATCTAATTACATGTGCCTTGTTGTTTGTATTAAATTCTCGTTGACAACCTTTTTATCAGTTTCTGTCCATTCGAGTACACTCCTAGATCAGATTGACATTGGTTTCTATTTTCAAATCTCCTGAAGATATTTTGGTTTTACCTTTATTGCATAATATTAAGGTTTTTTTTTATGCCGCAATTAAGGTGGTTCTTCAACCACCAACGCAAAAGAAACGTAGAAAGAAGAAAAGAACATGCTTTATTCTTTAAGGGATTTATCTATCTTTGGCATCTGCAAAACTTTAAAGTGCATTATTTAATCAAAGGCTGGAAAAATATTTCCCACATACTTATGATTTGTTACTCTATGTTCAGTATATTGAATTTATTGTAAATCCAGATGCTCTGGCAAAAGGTCCTGGTTTTTTTCATTTTATATCATTGCCTACTGTGGTAATGGAGGACTGTTTTGAAATGTAATGAAAGTTGGGTGTACATGCATAGGATACTATGATGAGAGCAGTCAAATATTTTTTTGACCATGTAAGGTCTCAATTGCAGTTGAATTCATACTGCTAAGAATCATGTTCAAGGCATGGAGGTGTTGTGCTCTTTTCCCTATCAAAAAGCCATGTAATTTTTTATTACTGAGTTTGTCTGTATTGTCTTGATATGCAAGATTTACTTTAGTATATAAAAACCTACGTTTTCCAATTTCTACTGTTAAAGAAGTTGGTCATCATGTGCATCAAGCTCTTAGAATCTGTGCATAAATCTCTTAGAATCTGTGATTCTGTCCAACTGCATCACTTCATGTCAGCTTCTTGCTATTAATTAAAATAGCTATATTTTGAACATGAAATTTAATGACTAAAAACCTCAAGGTGTTAAAAAATTGTTTTCTCTGAACATGAAATTTAATGAATGAAAGGCCCTAGTGCCCAAAATGTTTAATTTTTAAATAAGTGCTCTGTCCAACTTCATGACAAAATGGCTATATTTTGGACATGACATTTAATGAATCAAAGGCACGAGTGCCCAAAATGTTTGTTTATTTTTTAAACAAGTGCTCCTAGATTTGCATGTATTCATCTAAAATACAACACACAAATTCAAAATATTAGCCAACTGAAAGATTAAAAGGTAAGCTTTTACAACACAGAAATTCAAATTCTTGGCCAATTGATGCTTGTGTTCATTGGCACTGTAAAATACATTTTACTGCTTTTATGTAAGCCTTCATAGTTTCTGTGAATTTTTTTTATAGTTTTAAAATTATATATTATTAAAAAAATGGATGGAAAGTGTTATCCTACAAGCTGATGGGGAAGATGACTAGGGAGCAAAAGAATAAGTCTAAATAAAAACTTGCTATAACCAGTCTCCTTGGTATAAAGACATAGCCCATTTGCTTATTGCAGGCCTTTGCCCACAAGGGCTTTACAAATCCCAAAGAATCTCCTTGAAGCTCCAGGCTGCTACGTATTGCGCTATAGGGACTAAGTGCGCTGTAGGGACTGAGATTCACTGGTATTTCCATGATGACTTTCCCATGTTGTATGCCATTAGACATCCAATTTTCTAGGCACCATATATTCCTGGAGAGCATCTGCAGGTGTGCAAGCTATTATAATTTCATCCAGTACAAGTGAAATCTAGTGCCATGGGCTCTACCTAATACATTGAAGGTTTTATTTATACATGTTTTTCTTTGAGTCGCATTTAACTCCTTTGCATATACTTTGATTTTTTTTTACATAACTCTAGGTGAAAAGAAAGCTCTCTGTGCACTCCTACTAGCTCCGTTGCAACAGGGCAGAAAAGAATCCTACCCCACTCAACGCAGGGACTTGTTGCCTCGCAGATACCCTTGTTTTGATAGGAGTGGCCCACATTTGATGGTATGGAAGGAAACAAACCCGTAGCAACCCTCTTCGGGATGCAGAGTCAGTTTCAAGTCCAATTGATCTAGGACTAGACGCAATGAAAGTGTGAATTGCTAATGCATCAATATCTCATTTAATGTGATCATGGTGAGCATAAAAGTCTAAATCACAGGCAAGGATATTTATTCCTTGATCCATGTCAATAATTAAAGTAAAATGAGAGTATCAAGAGATCGATAATTTCATATCATTATTAAAGGCTTATGCCTTTTGTATCTAAATCAGTAATAGAAAATGTCTTGCCAATAAATAAATTACCTTACCAATAAGTAACTACTTAGGTATTCTCACATCCAAATGAATATCCCAATCAATACGAGCTTTGTGTTATCCCTATATTTGGCAATCCTCCATGCCTATCGATAGAGATATGCCAATTGCTTATTAATCGGTGATAAGCGCAGATTAGGTTAGACCTAGAAAACATAGATATCACTACAAGGACCTTTTACTCAATAAATATATATTACGCTCTGGATTTGTTTCTTAAGATTTCACTAAATTGCCACTTTATAAATTGGAAAATGTGTTTTCTTTGTTATTGGTCAACCTATATATGGTTATGGATTTGTATCCTATATAACGCAATTTGCATATGGATGGATCTGTATTTTCAAGTGTAGGAACCATAAATAGCACCCTATCCCAGGGTGGAGGACTACACTCACCAAGAATAACACAGGTGTTGGTTTCATGGGTTGCCTTTATCGCTGCTTTTATTGGGTCTTAGATGGAGTAAGTACTTAGAGTTAAAGAGAGATTTAAGAAGCCATTGATTCTATTATGTAGGATGGTAAGAAAAAATATGATCTGAAAAATGCCATAATAGTTCACTTATAACTCATTATAATCATGAATTTCAACATGGTCCAAGTCTTAGGCTGTTCACTTCATTAGTTTTCTATGCTACTATCTAACATTATGGAAATATTCTTCAGATCTTATTCTTTTAATGAGGAGGATGCATGATGAGCTCAAGCATTCTCATTTCAGATAGATATTCTTACAAGCCTTGTACAATGCCTTCGATCATTCCATAAAATGCAAGAATCCAAGATTTCCCATGAATTCCTGCTTAAAATACGGTTCAATCAATCATCCAACGTGAAATAATTAGAAGTTAGATAACTTGTGTTATCGTGGGACTAAGCCCATGAAAACAAAGGAAAGAATCCAAGGTTTGCACCCTCATCATTAGGTCCTTACTGAATTGTGGAGAAAGAGAGTAGAAACAATTAATCTCTTCATAACTTGGAGGGAGTGGAATTCCTCTACTCACAAGTGCCTTGCACCTTAAGAAGTACTTCCACTATTTAATTTCAGAAGTTGATTAGTGTGTACATAGTAGATAACTTAGTTTCTCAATTACTACATATTTTTGTTTCCATTGAAACATTACTACCATATGTTTCAAAGGAAACTTTGTAAGTTATAGCATATGAATCTTGTAGGCCTACCAGATTTTTGTTATAGCATAATGTGTTCATCCCCTCATTCCAAGAATGATACCAAGAGTAAACTAGTTCGTTGCAGTTTTAACAACAATTTGAACTCGTTACCTTGGATTCCAAACTCACAACTTTAGGCCCAAAAGCCCAATACTTGGATATATTTCCCACAAGCCTCCTTTTGTGGAGACTCCACTCGAAAATACCTTCCAAGCTTACCCAATTTTTTCCTTTTTGTGTTATTTCCGATAAAGAAAATCAAAATGCCAAATATTACTCAAATATAAAGCCCTCAACACATGTCATATTAACTACTTAACCACTCTTCTAGGCTACATCCAAAGCATTTCACAAGGATACTTTAGCCGCCCCTAGCTTATAACTTATTATAACAATGTTCTCCATCATAAACAATTTGACAAGAATTTTGCGAAAATTCTTTAGCCACCCCTGACTTATGTGAATCAGTTCCTTAATACACTTCTGCTTTACAAAACCACAGTTTACTGGAGGGAAAATCACACTCCTTGACTTACCGTTGGCTCTTGTCTTTTCCTCTATTCCTATTTTTATCGTGGTTGGCTTTGGTTTTTCACATAGGCTTAGTCTAATGCTTCAAATGTTACAAGCCTTGCATATGAGCATGAATATTGGCAAAGATATGGGTGCCTTATTGGTATGGACTTAGAGAAGAAAATAATAGGTATGGTCGTATTTAGAAGATATGGCTTTAGTATTAGTTATGGCCACCTTATTACTTATATAAATACATCAGTTGGGTAAGCTATATCTAGCCTTAGCACAGGATTGTGATCTGCGCAATCTAGTATAGAAAAACTGGTTAAACTTCATTTATGAGTCAACTGAAATGATTGGGTCAACAAAAAATATTACTATTGGTGCTAGATCAACTAATCATTCAATAGAAAAACAATTATATGAGCTCATGTTGATTCAATTTCTTCAACGGATGATATCTTTAGCTATAAGTGGTGAGAATGTTGGCTCTGGATCTCTTATGGAACGAGAGAGGGCTATAAAACTTCCAATAATTACCTTTCATAGATATCAACTCACCTTACATGTGAGGGAAGAGTTCCTCCTCATTCAGACATATGGTGCCTTATATGTCCATTTCAAAATCATCTTTAACTAGTTACCAAGACCCCTTTCCACCCTATTTACTGACCATTTCAAAATATCTCAAACTTGGTAACTGATTCCAAAGTAGAATTTCCATTTTTGGTTTGATCTGTTCAAGAATCTAGAGAGCTATAACATTTTGAGGTTGAACCACTATAAACATGTATGTTTTTTCCTTGCATATTCCTGGAATTGCGAGAATTTATTTGTAGGTTGCTGCTACTCGAAGCATGTTGTGTAAATCTACTACATTAGGGTAGTCAACTCATCCATGGACTCCTTATGTGCACTCATTGGTAAATCTCCATATGAAACTGAAACAACAAACAACATTTTCTCCAAGGATGAAATTTATAAATCCACTAATTTTGAACTTGAAACAACACATTACATTTTTCCAAGAGTGGAACTAATAAATCCACCGAGTATGAAACTCAAACAACACACCACAATTCTTCCAAGAGGGTGGAACGAACAAAATAGAGCTTGAATTTTATTCTTGATTGAATTTTTATAACAACTCCATCAATATTTTATGGGAGATCAAGTTGTTGACAAAGAATCAAATAGATATGCCCTTTTTCTTCCATTATAACTTAATTGCAATCTTTTTCTTGCAATAAGCTAGGATAATCTTTTATTTATAAGGAGATCTGAGGCTTCCACAAAGGCAACAAATATCTCATCTTGCAAGACTCACAAACATGAAATTTGCAAAAGAGCTACAAATAACGTCTTCATTCAAATGATCGAATGAGGAAAAAAGAATAGCTTGAATATATTAATGTAGAGACAAAACGAAGGATGAGATCAGCACTACCTAAATAGCAAAAATTTATACATTCATCATTTATTTAGAATTAGAACACATTATTTGTCTTTTACATTATGGAGCTAGATCTAGCTTGCCTTGGTTAACTAAAATGGCCTAAGTTGTATTCAAAGATGGGAACTATATTCATCAAATGTTCAAAAGGATTAAGCAATAATTTTTTTCTAACACTTATTTGAAACATGATTTTTGACAACTAATGAACATCATTTTTTCTTCTAAGCGTTGCGCCTTGCGACATTTTTGAAAAAAATTGAGATTGTGAAATATGTTTTTCTAACCACACTTTTAATATTATCACAAGGATACTCATGACATCATTTAACTATATGTTTATATTGATATGCTTTATAGTATCAATTTTGTCAAAATTTATTATGTTCAAGATTTTCTTGTTTTGTTGTTTCAAAAAGGGGAGGATTTCAGTTACTTAAAGTAAGATAGGAAAATTTTAGTGCTGTAAGTTATTGATTTTCTTCGTGTGACAAATTGGTAGTGTTTCCCCTTGTCTCATTTGAGGGTGCTACATTTTTTAATTCAACAGGATATGTAAGCTCCATTTTTTTACATCTCTATTGTCCAGGACTTATTCATGATATGTGACTACCAAATGGCTTGTTTTCCCTATATTGATAGATAGCATTTGAATGATATGGTTTCTCTTTATTGGGTGAATATGTCATATCATCTATTGAGGGATGGTAGTACTTTAAAATGAAATTTTATATTCTTCCAATTTTCAATCTAGTGTAGTTGACAAAGACAATTGAAAGATGCAATGCTTGATTTCCATTGCAACGAGTTGTGGTCTTTCAAAGTTAAAATTTTCAAAGCTACCTTGTCGTGTAGTGGTTTTTGAAGTGGTTTCCTGTGGTGGTTTTTTCATAATTGAACTGGTATTCTGACAATATTTGCATCTTGCTTCAATGGAGACAGCTGACTAAACCACATTTGTTTCTTTAGAACTCAAATTTAACATCACTTTGTTTGGAAGGTCTGTGAGTGTTGTAGGAAGTATCTTGCAGATTCACAACATGAATGAAAAACTAAACATACATAACGCATGTTGACTTCAAACATAATCTTTTGCTCACTAGGCAGATTTTAAGGAAAAAAAAAATTGATATGTCGAGGTTATTAGAACCTTAGGAATGACAACAATAGTACAAGTAATATTAATGATGGTTGTTGTGATATGTTGAGGTTATTAGAACCTTAGCCATGATGGAAATAGTATAAGTATTATTAATGATGGTTCAGGAAAGTTTTGACAATGCTTGGAAATGATAGTATCTTAGTTGAATAAGATCTAAAGAAATTTATGTTGAAGATTTAGTTCGTTGAGTCTGATGAGTTGGAGGCTTTGAAAAATACACAGGCATAAATTACCTCTTAAAAAGGTAAAATTTACATTGGGCATGGAAAATTAATAGCATAATGGTTTCCATTGGAAGAGGAAAGAAGAATGATCATGCTGGAAAATGGGCCAAGGAAATCACTTTCTCTGAACATGAATTTCAAAGGGAATGGTAAACATTCATGATTCAACTCTGGACAATTTGTAGTTATTCCATATAAATCTAGGCACAATGTGAATCAGGTTTTGTTAGGCAATATCCCTTGGTTATTTAGCATGGTGTCATGGAGATTTGTACTAATGAGTTCTTATTTCTTGTTAGATAAAGTGAAAACCAGATTAAACAAATGTTTAGATAATGTGGTAGTACATTGTAACTTCATTTGAGATGTTGAAATAGTCTTATTTCATGAATTTATTAGTTAATTTTTATTTTTTTCGTAGTTGTATAATTTGATCTCTTCCACTATAAAATATTGTAAGTATATATCTTCCGACAATTGAATCTTAGTTTTCCTGGATATTTTATTTATGTGTTGTCTTCTTTTCTATCTATCACATGTTATTCTTTTTTTTCCTTTTTGAACCCATTGTTGTTTAATGCTCCCTCTTTACTACTAGCACATGTATAGTTTCTCTCTTCCCTTGTGATTGCAATTATTTACCTTCTCAAAGTTTATTCATAATTTGTTTTGATTTTCAATTTGATTGTAATTTTCATCTATAGTGTGTTTATCGAATAGACAAACATATCTAATATGTAAGTTTTACATGTCGTAGTTAATTTCCACAAGAAAATTTGTTGATAAATTGTTGTCTCTAGAGAATGGCCCTTGATATCCATGTATAGAGATTCAGTGATAACTCTACCACGGAACATTGAGATGTTTGAGGCTCTACACAAGCGGTCGCCCACAATAGAGGATGTTGGCATGATCAAGTATTCACATGTAGAAATCGTTGCTTTGTAGTAATATGAATAAGGTGATATTGTTAGATTATCGGTTTAAATTTAACGTAAAAAAATTGACCTTTCCTTTATCGTGGTTACAAAGAGAGCTACTTTTATATTTCTACTAAACCTACAAGCCCCCACCAAATATATAAAGAAAACCCCAACAAATGATCATTTTGGGGTATGTAGTCAATGTTGAGTAATATTTTTTTTGTTCTTTTTGTGTTGTCTGTTTTTTAAATTTAACTTTATAACATGAGGACATTGATCTCTTTGGTAACATAAATCTCTAAGACAATTTTTAAGACAATGCATAAGTTTCTTTAAGTCAATACATAGGTTTCTTTTTGTCTCACATAATTATTTAAAAGGTGGTAGTTCAATGGAAAAGCACTTGCCTTATAAGCAATAGGTTGGTGGTTCGATTCCACTATGCTCTAACATGAATTAGTCAATGATATTGTAGTTTATTTTTAATTAAATATTTGTTATGTTGATTTATTTGCCTTTAAATATAATTTTTATTGTCTCTATAGAGACAATAGCTAGGATTAAAGACATTCTCTCTATAAAGAAATTATGTCTTTAATTGCAACTAGTCCCTCTGGAGAGACAAAAATGAAATTGATTCCTAAGAGACAACAGTGTTTGTATTATTATATTATCTTAATAGCGAAAAAAAAATTAAGAAAATAATTTCAGAGACTTCCTCAAAGACAATATTTAAGACAATACACAAGCTTTTTTTTTGTCTCAAGTAAAGACAATGGACCTTCAAATTGTTTCAAATATGGTCTTAAAACCCCCCCTTGTGTTGTAGTGTGTCTTCCAATATAACGCTCTAAACAAATTGTCGTCCTAACATAATTCATAATGTGGTCACCTTGGGCAGGCGAATGCCACATGTCTATTCAAATGTTGTTTCAAATTTATCATTTAAATATTTATTAAAAGCGCAAGATGAAAGTGGTGAATTAAATCCCAATGTTCCAATGCTTTATATGAGGAAGAATATTATGGTCTCATGAAATCTCGTGCATTCATTTAAAAAAATAAAAATTCTCAAGCTCATATCCATAAATTAAAATAGGAACTCAAGTAACTAGCACAACCACATTAATAAATGTGGTTGATATATATTGATCAACATCATTTTCCATTTTTTATATATCAATCCACGTATCAAAATAGTGTATAACAACCACATTTACTAATGTGATTGTGCTAATATGTATCTAAAAAAACATTAACATTATTATTGTTATTAATAACTTTTTAATTAAATTTTATTATAAGTTAAAAGATTATTAATATTAATTAAAATAAAACCTTATTTTATATAATAATTTGGAAAAAAATAATTTATAAAAAATATTTTGGAATTAATTTTTTTTAATAAATTTAATAAAATTATAATATTTAAAAAATAATAAATTAAAATTGGAAAAACTTATTATTTCAAACTAGTTGTAAATCAACAAATTTTTAGTTATGCTATATGGAAAGAAATTCGGTTTTTTGATACTCTAGTTATCTTTGTTAACATATATGGTTCTGAAATTTGGATATTTTTGTTAACATATATGGTTTTGAAATTTGGCATTTAGTATTTTTAGATAGTTGTATAAGAAAACAGAGTAATTTCAAAAATGTTTTATGATTTATAATAAAAGAATAAAAGTAACCTACTCTATTTTATCTAGGTACAAGTGATAATTTTTCATATAATAAAATCACAACACTCATAAGATTGCTCTGATCAAAGACACTTGCAACTCAATGAAATTACCATAAAGAGGCCAAGTTTTAGTAAATCATGGAAATCTAAAAGAAGGAAAAGATCACTTTTTATGAAAATGATCATATTAAACATCTAAACTTAATTAAGCAGAGCATCATCGAAAATGATTTCGGTGTAATAAACAGCTTCAACCAGCTTCTTGACAGAAAATTTATCAATCAAATTTTAACCATTGATACCAACCTGACTTTTATATATATTGCGCATAAAATATATTTATACAAAAGAATCTGGACCAGTGAAAACGGGACTCAGGTTATACCAGACCATTTATGATATTTCATAGCTACATAATGCGGACAGGGGAGTGACACACAACCACCTTACAGAACATTAAAGGCAGGTGCGATCGTTGTGAGCATTAACATCGACACAAACCAGGCTATAAGGACTTGTTTACACTGAATATAAATTGCAGACTTCGAAAATTGACACACAGTCTACGATACCGACCATACAGATTTGATTGCACAGAATACTGACAGCACTCGAAGAACTGAAAATAAAAGAACGGAAGAACTGAAAATTTTTCATACTTGAAACCCGATTCATATAGCCGGTCTGTCCATGGAAGAACCAAAGCTGGTGGGAGAAATCCAAATCAAATTGACATGCTACGTATTAACAAGGCAAGCCTATCCAGGTTTTTAAAAGAAGATCCACCCTCTGCGGTGGCTCTTTCTGCACCTTCTTTCAGTTGCAGTGCCCTCCTTCTCATCTCTTTGCCCTTTTCTTCTCTGATTATCAGCTTGGCTGCTCTCTCCACCTCTTCTCTCTTCACCACAAACACTCCACTGTCATTTAACTCTCGCCGAATCTCCTCAGCCACTCCTAATTCCTCCACTAGGAGCTTTGCCTCGAAGGGATGATCGTGCTGGAAGGGCCACGCCAAGATGGGGACTCCTTGCCCAATGCTCTCCAACGTCGAGTTCCAACCGCAATGGCTCACGTGTCCACCCGTAGCAGGATGCCCTAATATTTGAGTTTGAGGAACCCAACCCAAAACGACCAAACCCCTACACTCTGATCGGTCGCCTGCACCAATGTACCTTTGGATGAAGGCCTGCAAATCCACTGGAACGGAGGAAATAAAACATGCGTCATCCATGTCGTTCGGTTTCTTCATCGCCCATAGGAAAGACTGCCCGCTTGCTTCCAACCCCGTCGCAACTTCCAGCATTTGATGAGCCGAAAGAGCAATGTGGCTGCCGAAATTGACATAAATTACCGATTCAGGCTCGCGAGAATTCAGCCATTTCAAGCACTCTGAATCTGAAAATTTGGAACTCCCAGATGAAGTGGCAATTTTAGGCACCAGAGGGCCTATACTCCATACAGGTTTCCCAAATGTGCTTCCCATGTGATCCAACATGTCCTCTTCCATCTCGTAGAACGTGTTCACCACTGCTAGGCTGGACTTATCAAAGTGTCGAACAGTGTTGGTGAATATATCCTTAACCGTTAGGCTGAACTTATCCGAGTGTTCAGCAAGGTAGGTGAATATATCCTTAACGGAATCTGGATTGCCCTCGACCGCTTCACGAAAAGGAGGGAGCAAATCACAGTCACGCAGTGAGATCGCTTTGGGGAGGCCAGACAGACTTAGCGAGGTAGGACGATCGCCATTATTATGTGACAGGAGCAGGCTGATGACGAGGGAGTACGTGAGACAATTGGCGTAAGCTCCAATTACGGGGAAGTATATGGTATATATGTTCAATTCGGTGGCAAGATCCATGAGATAAAGTGGCGCGAAATCGAGAATGATTGAGGTGGGTCGAAGGCGTACCAACATTTCTCTCAAAGACGGCTGCGTCTCCTCCATGGCCCGAAAGAACTCTTCAAAGCTATCGGGGAGGCGCTCAGTATTTTCGACTCCCTGGGGCAGCCCTGGGACAGCAGGCATGGGGATCTCTACCACCCTCACACCCCAACCATCCGCTTGTTCGCTGCGGAAGCGCTTGGCATTGAGAGGAGTCGTGACGAAGACTACATTGAGATTTCTAGAGGAGAGAAGTTCGCACAGTCGCATAAAGGGTATCATGTGGCCCTGTGCAAGAAACGGGAAGGCCACAACGTCAACATTTCTTTCCGCCATTGTAACAATCTGTCAGCGGCCACTCTGCAAACACTAAATTCTCAATCTTTCGTCACACTGCAAGCACGCAATTATCAATCCTTATGCGATTTCGTCCATGTGAATACTATACATTAAATCGTGTGGACAAAAGCCTCATTGAAACGAAGGTTGACTTGTTGTTGATTGAGCAAGCCTCATGGAAACGAAGGTTGACTAGTTGTTCATTTAGCAATCCTTGACTCATTGAAACGAAGGTTGACTAGTTGTTGATTGAGCAATCCTTTGTTTTCTTGAGGCACTCCATTGAGATAAGGATGGTCTGGCCATAAATGCAGAATAAAGATTGAGGCCATAAATGCATAATAAAGATTGATATCGATTTTGATGACATATTTTTCCATTTGGAGTTGTCTATAATGCGACTTTTTGGAGATTTTGTATTTTTGCATTTGGAGTTGTCTATTATGCCACTTTTTGGAGATTCCTTACTTTTCCATTTGGAGTTGTCTATAATGCGACTTTTTGGAGATTTCGGTGACGGAATCCGGTGGAAGAAATTGAGGTTAAATCTTGATTTGTTGCAGTGAAAATGGTTTTTTAACTGCATATTTGGATTCAGCACCGTGAAAAATCCCTCGGACACTTTGATTGTGCAGAAACTAGCTATCAAACTTGCGATTCCAGTGAATTGCTGCTGGATTTTGACCGGAAAAAACCCACCGGAAAAACTTCCAAAAAGTTGCATTATAGACAACTGCTTTCCATTTTTAGATTGTGATGATAAGTGTTTGCAGAACTTCATGATGATAGTATTCTACGATACTTTCTCATTAACTTTTTTTTATTAAAGAGAAGGATGTATTTATACAATTACACTGAGAGGGAGATAGTTATGTCTCTATAATTAAAAATATGGGAAATAACTAATTTATGTCTTAATTATGATTATACAAAATTTTTAAGGATTATTTAACATTTTTCTTTTTATTGGTATAGAGATTTGACATAGAAAGTAAATGTCTAAATTTTTCAAAATTTTCACGTCCGAATGTTGTTCTAAAGTAGGTCAATGTGTCACATGAATTGTTTTGGCCTCTACATGATGTCGAAACAAATGATATTTGTTGTTGATATGTTTGGTTCGACCATGAAACTTTGGATTGTTGGACAATTGAATTGCAGAAGAACTGTCAACAACTAGAGGAGTTGAAGCCCTTTGTTTTTAGTCTAAATCTTCAAGTATTTTGAGAAGCCAAATGATTTATTTTGTTGATTGAGTTGCTGCAAAATATTCAACTTCACTAATAGAATTAGCAAGAACATATTGCTCATGTGATCTCAAACTGATGGTTGTTAATCCAAGATTCATTATATACCCAGAAGTAAAGACTCATTTCTCCTTATCTCCATCAAAATATGAATCTGAATAACTAGTGAGATGGCAATCTAAAACTTTGGAATATTTGATGCCATCTGTTTGAGTTGCTTTTAAATATTTAAGAATTCTTTTTTCCACTACCCAATGCACCTTACAAGATTGATGCATAAATTTCGAAAGTATTCCAACAACAAAAGTTATATCAGGACAAGTAGTAGATAGATAAATCAAACATCCAACAAGTTGTCTGTATTTTGCTGGATCTTCAAATGGTTTTCCTTCTTCTGAAGTGAGTTTCAGATTTTGTTCCGTTGGAGTAGCAACATGATTACAATCCATCATACCATACTTGTTCAATAACTTTTCAACATATTTCCTCCAAGAGATAAAAATATGTTGAGGTTTTTGATCAACTTCAATTCCAAGATAATAAATGAAGTAAACTTAAATATGTCATATCAAAAACCTTTTGCAATTCCTTCTTAATAAAGGATATATATTCATCATTGTTCCTTGTAATCATCAAATCATCAATATAGACAACTAGATATACAAGTCATCTTCCAACATTCTTAACTAAAAGAGTTGCATTATCTAGGTTAGAATCTTAAATTCAACTTAAGAACATATTCAGTTAGCTTCTCATACCATGCACACAATGCTTGTTTCAAGCCATACAAATACTTCATTAATTTGGATATATTTTGTTCTTTCCATTTGACATAAAAACCTTCTTGTTGAAACATGTAAACATATTCCTTCAAATCTCCATTTAAGAAAGAAATTTTATCATCCATATAATGAATTTTCCATCCTTTATAAGCTACAATAGAAAACAAAGTTTTAATAGTGGCTCATTTAGTTGTAGGAGAGAATGTCTTTGTATAGTTAACACCCTCTTTCTGTGCATATCCCTTTACTACAAGCCTTGCCTTGTGCTTAGCAAGTGTACCATCAGCTTTATACTTATATTTATAAACCTATTTATAACCAATAGGTTTGATGCCAACAGGAGGATCCACTAGCCTCCAAGTGCCATTTTTTATGAGGGTGTCATACTCCTTTTGCATTGCATCTTTCCACTCATCATAACTAGAAACTTCTTCAAAGCAAGTAGGCTCACAATAAAAAAATATATATATTATATATATATTCAAATCATGAGAATAGTTACCTAAAGAAATCCCTATCTCAAACTCATCATATCTCCTTGGAAATGTTCTAATAAGAGTTGATCTCTGTAGAGGTTGTGAAAGAAGTTGCTCGTCTTGTGAAACAAACACTTCATTACTTTCTATCCCACTTTCTATCCTTGATGTCCCAGTCCCTATTGTCCCTACAAAAACACTTTTATCATCCAATTCATCTTTAGCAGCAGAATTATTATCATCATTGAGAGACAATTTTGAACGAAAATACAAAGACTGATCTAAGATGGGAATCCCTCTTTCAGGATGTGGAATAATATTATCGGATTCATAATAAAATTTTGTAGACACAAACTTCTCTAAATGATTAAGTTGTTTGTATTTATCAAATTCAAGAAAAACTGCATCTTTTGACAAAATAAGATTCTTACTCTCTTCGGCATATGATGAGAGTGAGAATTGCAGCAAGAATGCTACAAATCCTGGGCTATGAGCTTTACTTTATCAACCCGAGGCTCGTACAAACTTGGAGGTGACAGTGTTGTATACACAAGTAAAAGTGATGGTTCTGCCTTTTGCCACTGTTCACTGAAATCACCCCATTTCATAATTAATTGCCAAGAAACTATGCTTTGCAATAATTCTGAATTAACATGAACCAAATGCTACTATTTAAGCATGGAAGTAAACATCATCAAACATCACTAATGTGCAAGTAAAGGTATTGAAATAAATCTGTTTTTGTCTTTTTGTCTTTTCATGCAAAATCAAGTATGCAAACTAATTTCTTTTGGTGATGTGGCAGGTGAATTAAGGATGTTGGAGGATGACTGGAACGGTTAGGAGATTTTTGGATGGTGTGGGAGACCCTTGGGTGACTTTTGGTGGCTTCCTAGGGGTTTTCCTTCAATTCGGTCTCAAAACAGGTCATTACAGGAAAACCTACAGGATGTACTAGAAACCTACATGATTCCCTCTAAACCTACAAGATACAGCTGAGATAAACATGGGAGGTGTTGGAGGTGATGGAAGGCTTAGGGAAGGTGGTAGATGGGTGGAATGAAGTGAGGAAAGGTCTATGATCACTCAGAAGTCAACATCAAGGATAGAAGATGGTTGGATTCGCTCAATGTACTTAGGAAGAATTTCTATCTAAAATGATGAAAATTAGTGAAGGCAATGATGAAAACAAGGAATGACTATGGTGGGTGAAGTGGAAGGTAGTTTCTGACTATGAAGTCTTTGTCTACTCCTAAAGCACTTACTCTGTAGAAAACATGTATAATTTCCAAAAATTGATGTAAACAAGAAGCATTCTCGCAAGCTAGAAAAGCATAATTAATGAACTAACTGCCTACATTATGCATGAGGAATTTGCTGAAAGGAATGAAAGCATGGATGATATCTATTGCAAGAATGAAGATAGAAGAGATGGTAATGAAATCCTACTTTGCAAAACTGATCAAATGCTAACTTAAATACAATAAACTCTAAAGCTCATACAAGAAATAGAAATTTGTGTTTTTGGGGCTGCATAAGGGTCCCTTCCTCAAATCATGATCCCAAAGGGAGGAAATGAGGCCAAGACACCTACTGACAGCCTTGTGGTACTCCTTTTATCTCTTCTAACTTGCAACTGAAGTAAGGCACAAATGAAAGCAAACAAATAAACAACCAATACAATCTACACTACTTGCAATGAAAATACATCTAAAGGAAAATTAAAAATGAATCTATGAGACTAATATAAACATATAGAGACAAGAAATAGGAGCCTTGGCTGTTAGGGTTGGGCCCTAACCCAAGAGATTCAACCTTCTAAGTTAACTCAGTGTTGGCTCAAAACAAAACTCATTCTTATTACCAAAACAGAAAATTACATCAACAAAACTTCCACAAGTCTAGAGCTCGAAAATAATGTAGAGCTTTACAACCAAAAATTGAATTCTAATGAGGCTCTAGGCCTCTCTACTTATAAAACTAAAGTCCCCAATGACTTCCTTAAAATTATGGAGGCTCGGCTCCCAAACACGAGATACACTAGCTCTTTGTCTCTCACTTGCTCGGCTTCCTTCTAATCCTCATGGCTTGGTTGCTTGTACTCCAAGCTGATGTGATGGATGGAGGAATATTTGAATGGGGGAGAAGTAAATGAGGAGGATTTACCTCCTACAATCCCTCTCCCTTGTCCCATTCGAGTTTTAACTTTAGTATTTGCCAAAATTTCTTGATTTTCGCCTTCAATCCTGCATTCAATCCATATTAGTCCACTAGGCATAATATCCAACTCTAACTCATCTCATAAACAAAATATAATAAAAAAAATGTAATAAGTTGTGAGAAAAGTTGGTTTGACTAAGCTAGGAGGTGAATTAAGGCCCATATAATTACCCAATGATGAGGATCATCATCACCCCCCTACTAAAAGTGTTTCTCATCCTCTGAGCAGCTCAATCAATATCCATATCCTTTATAGCTCTAGTGGCCTCCCTAACATCCCATGCATCTGTTGTGGTTTCCTCTTCTTGTTCATAGAAGTCTGCTTTCTTTTCTACCTCCTCCCACTTCCTTTTTTCTCCTTCTTCCTTCCTTCCGTCTAGCATTCCTAAGAGTAGTGGTGGAGTGAGTTTCAGGCGAATTCAATTTACTTTCAACCTTTGCATAGATTGCTTGTACATGGGTGTCTTGTTTAGTGCTTCTCTCAATCTTTGAGGAGAGTGGTACTCTCTTATCTTTAAGTTGTATGGCAATGTGTTCCATCTCCTCAGGAAAGCATGTATGCTATTATCCCCTAACAACCTGAACATGTCCTCAAAATGTGAAATTGCTTGCTCTTGGGCATTAAGATACCTGGGTGCAAGCGGATGATCATTTGCAATCAAATTATGGGTACTAATGAGGGCCATGGGATCTGACTGTTCATCTCTAATCATAAGAGGTTCAGTTTGTTCTCTTGCCAATACCTTCTTCATCTTTGCAACCCTTGATTCCTCATGGTTCATCCATGATGCCAAAGCCATCAACTATAAATCTCCTAGCTTGGAATTAGGGTCCCATACATTCAAGTCTATTAAGGCCATGTTGTGCAAATAAAACTCAGACATCTCAGCCCTATCTTCTAATCTGCTCTGATCAAAAAGATCAATGAACTCTTTGTAGAGCTGAAATGGCATGGTGCCTCTCTATGCTAGGGTCTTGATCTAGAACTAAAACCATTGTTCCTTGAGGTATAGGGCATAGGATTTAGCTAGCATCCTACACTGGATTGCTTCTAAAGAGAGACTAGCCATACATGCCAATTGATTCTCTCCTTCTTGTAGTTGTCCTCTCAACCATGCATTTTTTGTTTCTAGTTGATTTTTCATTATGACCTCTCTGTCTCTCAAGCTACTTAGTTATATACCCATCTCCTTGAGCTTCTCCTCCATGTGCCCAATGTCTTCCACCCCCTTGGATTTGGCAATCTGCATTCATTGATGAGTTCTGGTTCTCTCGTTCTCAAGTTCGAAGAACAGTGGAATAGCAAATTTTTGAGGAATGACCCTGCCTCCTTCAATAAATCTGTAGTAGGAGTCAAGGTTAGGTTTGGGGCTAGGTTCTTTTGACTTTGGGTCCTGTTCTTTAGTTTCTTGTTGTTGGCCTCCCTCCTTTTCCAATTTTTGTGTCTCCTGTAGGTTCATCAGAGTATCCTGTAAGATTGCTTTTGCTTCCTGTAGATCCTGCTACGTATCCTGTAGGATTTATTTTCCCTTTGAGGAGGCGAATCAAGTCATAGGACTTCTCACATAGGTGATAGGAGACTTAGGAGAAGGAATTTTCTCTTGTTGTTTAGGTGAGTCCTCAATCACAATGCGAATTTTGGTTGGTGTTTGGGGTTTCCCCTGCCTTATTCTTGTGCTTTTCCTTGTCCTGAAATATAAGGGGGTCTGCCCCTATCTTTTGCCTTTTTTCTTGATGGGGTTGCTAAGAGCAGTGAGGGCAGTTATTGCCTCTCTCTCGGTGGGTTATGGAGACACCCTAGGTGACTCCTCCTTGTCTTCTACCCCCTCTTTCCCATTGCATTCTTCACCTATGTCTTTCCTTTCTTCTTCCTCTTGTAGATCCTCATCTTCTTTATTAGTTTCCTCCTTAACATTCTCCTATGTTTCTTCATCATCCTCCTTCTCTTTCTCCTCTTCTTATTCATCTTCCTCATTTTCTTCTATTTCATCTTCTTCTTCATCCATCTCATCTTCATCTCCTTCTGCATCTTCTTCTTCCTACTCTACTTCTTCTTCTTTTTCTTAAGACTCTTCCTCATCCTTTCCACTGCAAGTAGAAATAACATCATATGTGAGAGCTTTGATGTCCTCCTTTTCCTGCATGTCTCTGAAAACTGACCACTGTATAGGAATTCTAAGTTTTTGGAGGGCATCTTTTATAAGGATTCTAATTAACCCATGGTGAGCTAACTGTTGGGAATTTCTCTCTGGCACCTTGATGCTTGTGTCTATTGGTGATTACAGCAGGAAGTATGGTATGCTCAGCCTGTGGTGAAGGGGTGTTTCTGCTCCAAATCTCAACTCTTCAAGAAGCCTAAAATGATAGCCCTAGACCACACTATACCTACCCTCACATGATATGTATTTGATAAGTTGGTAGCTCACCCCATTCCAGGGATATGTCAGATCTTCTCTCCTTAATCCAATTTTGTCCTCAATGGGTTTCTCATCTTCTAAAAAGAATTTCCTTTTGGAAATCTAGCTATATCCTTTGTCTTCCTTCCTTTATGGTATTCCTAGGGGAAGTGTCATAAATTTGCTGATGAGTTTAGGGGTGAGCTCTATGGCGAGGCCTCTTACCATAATAGTGGCATGGACTCTGGTAAGTGGAATGAGGGAAAGAGCAAAATCTCAGGCCACCTCATCATCATACCACCTTAATTTTTCAAAATACTCCATCCAATTATCCCTTGTAAAGATTTCTAGCACCTGAGGGTGTTGTTGGATTCCTACAGTGTTAATGGGCTCCCTTCTATTAAACCCTCCTGTCATCTTGGTTGTTGAAGTTTAAGGAGATGCGATGGTTGATACAATTTTCAAATGTAGAAGTAAAAACCTGAAATGACTGTATGGACAATTCTCTTGCAAAGCTACCAAATTCACTCAAACTAGAGGAATTTTCATTCAATTTACTTGGAAAGAGGTATGTAATTACAAAGCCTACCTCTTCATAGTGTTTGTTGTGGCCAAACCCCATGTTTTCCCCTCTGAAACTCCTCTAGTCCTATCGTGTAGACTATCTCTATGTATCCTGTAGGAATCCTGTGTGCAATCCTATATGATATCCTGTGCAATCCTATAGGAATTCTTGCGCTGAAAAACAATGGAGTCTTCCTTTATGTAGGTTTCCTAGGTATGAGAGCGACTTGTGGGAGCGAGCCTCAAGGAAATGAATGCATGAATGCATGGGGATGACAATTATTTCCTCTTATGGTCATTTGGGGTGATGTGGTGTGCTGGCAGCCGAGGTATAGTTTCCATTTTTGGATTGTTGGTCCCCCCTACCACCTCATCATTCCCCACTCCTCGTAATCAACTCTCGCTTCATGCTTCCGTAGCCTTAACTGCTTTTGTCCTTCTCCTTTCTATTTTTTAATTGGCTACTGCCACGTGTCAGAGGAAAAATTGTTTTTTCTTTGTTAACCGATTGAAGGTGGCCAAGTTAACTGGCCAGCTTTCGCTTATAAACCAACTTACTCGTAACATTTACATCTTTTTACTACATTATGTACATGAGAGAGTAAGCAGGATACTTACTGTGGTGCTAATACCTTGCTACAGTTGTTGAAGACTGGAGGTGCTTATTGTGTGTATTGGCTGCATGTTATTCTTCTTACCTTTTTTGTTGTTCTCTGATGATTCTTTTATGGTGCAGGTACCTAGTGTTGAAGATGATGGTGTTTTTGTTTCTTTCTGCCACGTGTCAGAGGAAAAATTGTTTTGTCTTTGTTGACTGATTAAAGGTGGCCAAGTTAACTGGCCAACTTTCGCTTATAAACCAACTTACTCGTAACATTTACATCTTTTTACTACATTATGTACATGAGAGAGTAAGCAGGATACTTACCTGTGGTGCTAATACCTTGCTACAGCTGTTGAAGACTGTAGGTGCTTACTGTGTGTATTGACTGCATGTTATTCTTCTTACCTTTTTTGTTGTTCTCTGATGATTCTTTTATGGTGTAGGTACCTGGTGTTGGAGATGATGGTGTTTTTGTTTCTTTGGATTTCCTTCTTCTCTTGGATCATCATGCTTGAAGCTTGTTGTTCTCATGATTTGTATTATGTGGGATAGGTTGCTACAAGATGTCCTGTAATTGCTTCTCCCTCAGAACTCTTAGTCATATACTTTGCTTGGATTTTGAAGATTGTGACATGGATGGAGAGAGAGACTAGGAGTGTGGAGAATGAGTAATACTCAGGTGATGCTCCCTATTTCTCTTTGTTTCCTTCTTTTATCAAACACTTTGAAAACAAAATTATGAAATTGATTTTTTTTTAGGGTGAATGCAGGAGTGATGAAGGTGGACATAGGTATGGTCATGGAATGATGATGTAGGGGTGTTATTTTATTGACATAGAAGGTCATTTTTTCCCTTAGGGTCTCTTCCTGTAGGATTTTCAGGTCACTGTAATTCCTACGGGATCATCCTGTAAGTTTACAGGGGATCTTGTAGAAAACACAGTGCCCTTGTATATTGAAGCAAAGGAGTGGAAAAAATGAAAGAAATGGTGGAGTGATGAATGAAAATGAGTGGAAAAATAAAAATGTGAGTGAAATAGGTCTCTTTGTGATCCTCCTTTTCTCTTTGATTGTCCTTCTTACTGACCTACAAAATAGAAATTTTCATGATTTTTCTCTTTTCCTCTTTTTTTTTTATAAACAACTAGGCTGCCTTTGAGAGGTTTTCATCCTAGTTGTTTTCCCTCGGAGCCTCGAGGGAGGTTTTCACCTAGGGATATTTTTATTCTATTTTTTTTCTTTTTTTATTTTTTATTGACACCATTAGGCTGCCCCAAGATGTTTTCAACCCGATAGTGGGACTCAGGTGCCTCATGGAGGTTTTCACCTCAGTCCTTATTCTTTTTTTCTTTTCTTGTTTCTCAGTGTTTCATGAGGTAGGAGTTGAAACTTGCTCCATTACCATCATTGTTTTATTGATACCATCAACGAACTCTTGTTTTGACAATGGTCTCTTATAAATTTTCAATCAATGTCCATTAACAAGTAAACGAATGTCCTCTTCATGTATGGTTCTGATCTGTACTGAACCATTATCATGGCATCTTTCTACAACAGAAGGTCCTAGCCATCTTTTGCTTAACTTTCCCTTGAAGTCTTTATACCTAGAATAATATAAAAAAGCCCAATCACCTTCTTGAAATTTCTTTTCCTTCATGTTCTTATCATGTCAGACCTTCTTCTGAAGTTGAATTACCTCTGTATGTAGGAGGGTCTGCATTCTGAACTCATCTAAACCATTCAACTGGAGAAGTATCTCTTTTTGTGCACTGCTAAGATCTAGATTTAGTTGTGCTACCATCCTTAATGTGTTATACTCAAATTCAATGGACAGCGGGCCTTTTTTCCCATAGACTAGCTCATAGGGTGTGAATCTAGTGGTGGTCTTCCAAGTGGTATTATAGGCCCAGGTGGCCTCAACTAGTCTATATAACCAATTCTTCTTGTTGCTGCTTGCCACTTTGGTCAAGATGCCCTCCAGTGCTCTATTGGTCACCTCCACTTTCCCATTAGCTTGTGGATGACAGGGAGTGGAGGTTCTATGCTTGATCTTGTGCTGGCTGAGCAATTCTTCAATCATGTTGGAGGTAAACTAGTTGCCTTGTTCTGTGACTAGCTCTCTAGGGTACCCAAATTTGTAAAACACATTCTCCCTTAGGAACTCATCTACCTTCTCTTTTGTTGCTGCCTTAATTGCCTTGCTTTCAGCCCAATTAGTCAGATAGTCAGTGCACACAATGATGTATTATATTGGCTTGGAAGGAGGGTCAATAAGTCCAATGAAGTCCATACCCCACTTGTCAAATGGCTCGAAAGTCACTTGAGGCTGTAGAGGCATTTCATCTCTTGGAGTAATTCTTCCCATGCTTTCGTACTGATCACACTGACTAATATATCTTTTCACATCTTGATGAAGATTGGGCCAATAATAGCCTGCTTGAAACACTTTGAATGTTGTCGTATTTGCTGCAAAGTGACCTCCATAAGGCCCATCCTGACAGGTCAAAAGGATGTCAAAGACTTCCTCCTCCTTGACACACCTTCTCAAGATTTGATTTGGGCCAAGTTTGAAAATATTGCCCCCAATCCAAGTGAAGGGGGTGTTCTTCCTTACTATCTTACTTTTCTCTTTGGAGGACAAGTTTGGTGGGAACTGTACAGATACCAAATAGTTTTCTATATCAACAAACCATGGAGAGAGAACTGAAATAGAAAATAAGTGCTCATTTGGTAACTGGTCATCAACCAATCCATCTTCACCTGTAGGCAAGTTTAATCTGGACAAAAACTCTACAACAACATTTTCCTTACCAGGATTATCAACAATAGTTAGAGCAAACTGTTGTAATAAAAGTAACCATATTATAATCTGAGCATTCACATATGGTTTATTCATTAAATATTTGATTGCATCATGGTTAGTATTCAATAATGTTTGATAGCCTGTAATATAATGCCTATATTTGTTCAATGAATGCACAACAGCCAGGAGTTCCTTTTCGGTCACTATGTAGTTCAGCTCAGCCTTTGACAGATTCTTGTTGATAAAGTAGATAGCATAAGGCAATTTTTCATGTATATGACCTAGGGCTGCTCCTATGGCTTTGTGTGAGGCACCAACATGAATATGAAAAGGAAGGCCCAATTTGGGTCTCAGAGAATCGGTGCAGTGGTTAACTTGTTCTTTAGGGTGTCTAAGGCCTCTTGATAGCTTTTTGACCATATAAACTCAGAGTCCTTGGCCAACAAACCAAATAAAGGAGAGGCCAACTTGCTGAAGTCCTTTATGAACCTTCAACAATATCTAGCTAACCCTAGGAAACTTCTGACATCTCTCTGCTTTTGAGGAGGTGGGACCCTTTGGATGATAGCTATTTTGTTTGGGCCTATCTTCAATCCTTGTTGAGATATTGAATGACCTAGCACGGTCCCTGAAGTCATCAAGAATTTGCACTTTTCAGGACTGAGAGACAAGTTCATTTTAATGCATTTGTGTAGTACTTTTCCTAGGTTGGACAGAGCCACTTGAAAATCACAGCCATAAGGTGTAAAATCATCCATATAAATTTCTACCATATTATGGACTAACTCGGAAAAATACTCAGGATTACTCTCTGGAAAGTGGCAGGATCATTGAATAGGCCAAAAGGGAGGACCCTATAGGCAAAAGTACCCCAAGGAGAAGTGAAGGTGGTTTTATCCTGGTCTTCTAGGCTAATCTGAATTTGGTTGTACCCAATAAATCCTTCTAGGAAAGAGAAAAAAAATTTCCCTGCCAGGCCATCTAGCACCTGGTCAATGAAAGGTAGAGGAAAATGGTCCTTCTTTGTGGCTTTATTCAACTCCTTGTAATCGACACAAATCCTCCACTTACCATTTTTCTTTGGAACTAACACCAAAGGAGAGACCCTCTCACCATTGGAGATAGGGTAAATGAACCCTACATCTAGCAGTTTTTGCAATTCTTATTTGACTATATCTTTAAGAGCTGGATTCATCCTCCTTTGGGGTTGCCAGACTGGTTTGCAACCTTCTTTGATGTATATGTGGTGAGTACACACTGAGGGGTAAACTCCCTTAATTTCTTTGTAACTCCAAGAGAAGGCATTTAGAAGTTCCTTTAGCATGTTGCATAACTTCTCTTCTTGGAGAGAATAAAGAGATGGATTGATTTTCAAGGTTCTCTCAGGGTCAAATTCTATGGTTTTGACATGGAGAGGGTTGGAATCAGCCAAGCATAGGTTAACTAGATGATTGTTCTGGGTTTCCTTTACTACATCTTCTAAGGAAAATGTAGTGGGAGTTGGACTTTGGAGTAGGTTTTCAATACTGTCCTCCTCCCATGGTTGCTTCTAGACTATAAAGTTGGGCAAAATAAATTTCATCTTCTTCCTCCTCCTCCAGCCATAAAGGTAAATCATGCTCTAGAGATGGCTGAGCAAGAGGGTATAGTATTAACTACTTGGACATATGCCCATCCTTGATGGTCATATTCCTAGCTCTGCAGCTGATGTAAGCATCAACAGTGGCCAACCATGGTCTCCCAAGGATGAGAGTGTAACCAGTATGCTTAGCCTTAGGCTAGAAAACCTCTGAAATCTGCAGGGTACTGTTAGAAAATTATATATTATAGAGTAATGGAACACATAAAATATTGTAGAAATATAAACGCATAAAACAAGAGAGACACAGATATACGTGGTTCACCCAGTTTGGGCTACATCCACGGAGAAACAACCAGTACTTCCTTTTATATTATCCGGCAAATTGAAGAGATACAACCTACAACAGATCGATTTTAATTCCCTCTTCACTCTCAATCTCCTCTCTCTTCCTCACTCAAAATACAAATCTACATAGACACAATATGATTCCCTCATATATAATGAGGGGTTTCCTTGTAGGGAAAAAAACCCTAAATTAAACATAACTTCTACCGTCTAATCTCCGCTTAATGAACGGCCTAGATTGACTATGAAATTACAACATTTACAAGGAAAATTTACATCTATTTTTAGCTTGCCAGGGGGCCATCCCAAAGGTCACAGCTGCCCCCCCTAGACCCCCCATGTAGCGTATATTTTATGGGCGACATTGTTTCCCCATTAGGAAATTGGATCCAATGCGATGATACCTTTGAATACAGAAGATAATCAGGCTCCACACCCAACAAGTACTCCCAAGAGTCAATGGAGACCATCACACCCTCCACAAACCCCTTAGGGGTCACTGTGGAGCGGTCTGCCAATTGCAGAACTGTTGTGGTCTTCCTTAATGAACTTTGGAGGTTGAGATTGAGCATGGTGTCCTTGGTCATCACATTAATGGCAACCCCAAGATGGATCAAAGTGTGTGGGACAATGCTGCCATTGATGTGCACATCTACTACAAGGCTTCCAGGGTCCATATACTTTAGACAGATTACCTGCCCCAACATTAAGTCGGACAATTTTCCAATGACATTAATGGTAGGGAAATCTCTTCTTTGCCTCCCTAGATGCTTGAAGCACTTCTCCTTAATCAACTTATTGTAAATAGGCACATCTCTTATTGCTTTGAAAAGTGGAATCTTTACACATAGATTTTTCAATTCTCCCAGAAGTTCAGTCTCTTCTGGGGTAGGCTAGAGTGGTTGGGTTAATCTCTTAGGAAACAGTGGATTTACTTTAAGAATTCTTTCCTCTCTTTGTTCCTCAACCTACCTAGGTGGAGGTGGAGGTTGGTTATCCAGGAGAACTCTCCCAGATCTCAGGCTAATCTCCTGGATATCCACAACATAAGCTGGATATGATGTCTCTCCACTATATGCCTATTGAGCCTGTCTTTTGTTCAGGTTCATACTTGGCTAGGAAGGCATCTAGGGTTGCTTGGGTGGATGCGAGTGTAACAACTGTGGTTGGGTAGGTGGTGGAGGCAATAAAGCTGGAACATTGTTGAATTGGGGCTTCCACCGCTGGGGTGATGTGTACCATTGAGGTTGCGATGGAGCATACAAATTAAATGACTGGCTGGCTACTTAGGAGTGATACTAAGATGCAAAGGACCAAGGATGAGGTGTAGACCAAGAAGGATGAGTAGGGGGTCCCCAAGAAGGTATGGATGTGGTCTGGTTGGGGTTGTAATATGCATGGGATGGCCCTTGCATGCCATGCTAGTATGGTCTAGGCCCATGAGGTCTCCTTTGGTTTATGTAGTAGAGCTGCACAGTGACCCCTTCAGTTCCTTAATATACAACTTTGAGTCCAGGAAAAGAAGGGCACTTGTCTGTGGAGTGGTTTTCTTCACAGGCTGAGCAAATTTCAATAGAATTTAATGGACATTCATTCCTAGGGTGCCTCTCATTGCATCTAGGACATAAAATGGGCAAGGCTCTCTCTACTTCTTCCTGGTTTCCCTTAATTTGGATAGTGTCCATTTGTAAGGCAAGGTTTTCCATCATCTCACTCTTGAAATCTTCCAGCATGTTTCCAATTTCACCCTTGATGGATGAATTGGAAGAGGATGTACTGACCATAGGTTCACTACCCCTACCCTTTTTCTTAGCTGCCCTAGAATGGCTTCTAAAGACAATCTTGATATCCTCATAGGGTAATTGGTAGATATCTCTTCCTGCTAACAAGTGTAGGGTATCTGGAAGATCTTTCCTTACTCCCCTAAGCAGGGCTAGCTTTAGTGACTCAAGGTCAAGTGTGCACCTGGCCCTTTTGTAACTAAGCTGGAATCTTTCTTCATAATCCTCTAAGGATTCATCATTACCTATGGTCATCCTAAAAATTTCCTCTTTAGTATCCTTTGACCTACATTAGTCTTAATACTTGTTGTTAAAGGCTTTCTGCATCTCAGCCCAAGTTGTGATGCTATCCCCAGGTAAATCCATGAACCAGCGCAATGCTGCATCCTTGAGGGTAGATGGAAATAGTTTTAACTTCTGCTCATCATCTGTATAGTCATAGGTTCGACATATAACAACAAACTCAAATAGGAAAGTGTCAGGGTCTTCTGTGGTCAATCCATGGAAATGAGGTATAGAATAGGGGCTTATATTTTTCATCTTAGTGTCCCCATTGGTTTCCTTGATGGGGAAGGCACCCTCGATTCTCTCTCTATTCCCTCGTCATTTTTGTTTCCAGTCGTTGGTTCAGTCTGAATGGGTTCTTTTTCTTCTTCTTCCCCTGTAGGTTCTTGAAATATGTCAGGCTACTCACTAAGGTTTCCTCAAGTTCATAGCCACTGAAGAAGAGGGAAGGTTGGTTGTTTGATGCAGTGGGGGTATTTGGCAGAAAATTCCCTAAGTTATCCCTATTCCTATGAGGCATGAAAGGAAATGTTTTGGTTTGGTTTTGTGCTTTTTCAAACCTGGAAAGTACTTTGCAGAATTGAAATTGTTGATTAAATGAAAACTACTAACTGAATGGAAAACTACTTGTTGAATTGAAATCTTGCTTGCAAAATGGAAAGGAAAGTAGAAAATGTAGAATGAAAAAGGAAGCAACTAAATTACTTTTTCATAAATGAACTAATGGAAGAATATTAGAGACAAGAAATAAAAGAAAGAAGCAGTAATCACATATTACTCAGACACCTCCCTTACAAAGGCCCTAAACAGTGATGAGCACCAATACTGTAGCAAGAATGTTGTAACTCCTTGGCTACTAGCTTTACTTGATCAACCCGGGGTTTGTACAAACGTGGAGGTGACAGTGTTGTATACACAAGTAAAAGTGATGGTTCTACCTTTCGTCATTGTTCAACTGGCGAGAGACCACTGGGGTTTTCAAGCCAGACTTCTATGGAGTCAGAAGAAGCTTGGTTTCTTGATGGAAGAAAGGGAAATCTACTCTAAGGGAGAGTTACTCTACTGCAATAATGAAAAAGACCGAAATTCAATGCTAAATCACACCATTTCCTAATTAACATCCAAGAAACTATGCTTTGCAATAATGCTAAATTAACATGAACCAAATGTTACTATCTAAGCATGGAAGTAAACATCATCAAACATCACTAATGTGCAAGTAAAGGTACTGAAATAAATCTATTTTTGTCTTTTTGTCTTTTCATGCAAAATCAAGTATGCAAACTAATTTCTTTTAGTGACGTGGCAGGTGAATTAAGGATGTTGGAGGATGTTTGGAAGGGTTAGGAGATGGTTGTATTGTGTGGGAGACCCTTTGGTGACCTTTGGTGGCTTCCTAGAGGTTTTCCCTCAATTCGGCCTCAAAACATGCCATTATAGGAAAACCTACATGATGTACTAGAAACCTGCAAGATTCCCTGTAAACCTACAGGATACATCCAAGAGAAAAATGGGAGGTGTTGGAGGTGATGGAAGGCTTAGGGAAGGTCGTAGATGGGTGGAAATAAGTGAGTAAAGGTCGAGGATCACTCAAAAGTCAACAAAAAGGATAGAAGATGGTTGGATTCCCTCAATCTGCTTGGAAGAATTTCTATGTAAAATGATGAAAACTAGTGAAGGCAATGGTGAAAACAAGGAATCACTATAGTGGATGAAGTGGAAGGTGTTTACTAGCTATGAAGTCTTTGTCTACTCTTGAAGCACCTACTTTGTAGAAAACATGTATAATTTCCAGAAAACTATGTAAACAAGAAGCATTCTCGTAAGCTAGAAAAGAATAATTAATGAACTAACTTCCTACATTATGCATGAGGAAAGTTGTTGAAAGGAATGAAAGCATGGATGATATCTACTGCAAGAATGAAGATAGAAGAGATGGCAATGAAATCATACTTTGCAAAACTGATCAAATTCTAACATAAATATAATAAACTTTAAAGCTCATACAAGAAATAGAAATCTATGTTTTTGGGGTTGCATAAGGGTCCCTTCCTCAAATCGTGGTCCCAAAGGGAGGAAATAAGGCTAAGACACCTACTGACAGCCTTGTGGTACTCCTTTTATCCCTGCTAACCTACTAATGAAGTAAGGCACAAATGGAACCAAACTAATAAACAACCAATCCAATCTACACTACTTGCAACGAAAATACATCTAAAGGAAAATTAACAATGAAGCTATGAGACTAATTTAAACATACAGATACAAGAAACAGGAGCCTTACCTGCTAGGGTTGGGCCCTAACCAAATAGCTTCATTCCTATGGGTTAAATCAATGCTGGCTCAAAACAAAACTCATTCTTATTACCGAAACAGAAAATTACATCAACAAAACTTCCAAAATTCTAGAGCTGGAAAATAACTTAGAGTTTTATAACCAAAAATCAAATCCTAATAAGGCTCTAGGCCTCTATACTTGTACAACTGAAGTACCCAATGAATTCCTTAAAATTAGGGAGGATCAGCTCCCAAAATCGAGATACACTAGATCTTTGTCTCTCACTTGTTCGGCTACCTTCTAATCCTCATGGCTTGGATGCTTGCACTCCGAGAAGGTGTGATGGATGGAGGAATATTCAAATGGGGGATAAGTAAATGAGGAGGATTTACCTCCTACAATCCCTCTCCCTTTTCCAATTTTATTTTTAACCTTAGTATTTGCCACAATTTCTTGATTTTCTCCTTCAATCCTACATACAATGCATATTAGTATACTAGGCATAATATCCAACTCTATCTCATCTCATAAACAAAATATAATCAAAAACATGTAATAAGTTGTGAGAAAAGTTGGTTTGACTAAGCTAGGAGGTGAATTAAGGCCCATATAATTACCCAATGATGAGGCTCATCATCATGTACTATGTATGCTTTTAAAGTCATAGAATATCCCAAAAATATACATTTTCTACTTTGCGCTCAACTTTTCTCTTTGTTGTTTAGCAATCAAAGCATAACGTTGAGAACCAAAAACTCTAAAATGTTGAATAACAAGAAGACGATTATACCACATCTCATATGAATTTTTATTGTTGATGACAGAAGGACACTTATTTCTAATATAAGCTACACAAAGCACTGCTTCTCCCCAAAACATCAATTTTACATTTTTAAAAAACATCGTAGATTTAACCATATTAAGCAGGGTTTTGTTCATTCGTTCCACAACACTATTTTTTGTGGATTATAAGTTATTATGGTTTTGTGTTTGATGCCATTCTCTTGAAAATAACTTTCAAAAACATGTGATGTATATTCTTCCCCATTATCAATTCTTATCATGCCTATATTAAGCTCAACTTCATTTGTAGTCAAGAGATAAAAAAAAATTAAACACATCAAAAAATTTTGACTTTCCTTTAAGAAGATAGACCCAACACATCCTTGAAAAATAATCAATAAATGTCAATATATATTTATTTCCATTAGCAGTCGCAATAGGCACAAGTCCACATAAATCTAAATATATGAGATTTAATTTTCTTGAAGCTCTAGAAGTAGAACTTTGAAAAACCTCATTATGATGCTTCCCTAAGATACAAGCATTACATGAAGTAAGGTTTATTGGAATTGTTGGAAGCCCCTTAATCCCCTACTCTTTCATAATTCTAATATTGTCATAATTAATATGACCAAAACAAGCATATCATAAAAAACTTTGATGACAAAGTATCATTTTGTTGGACCAAATGATTAGTATTTAATGAAATAGATGACATACCTTTCAACTTTAATAATTTCTCTTCTTCCACACCAGTCATTAGAGTCTCATTGTCATATGCTCTTCGAAACTCCTCTTTGCCATCAAATATGTGTATTGAATGTCCCTGTTGTTTGATTTGTATAAGAGATAATAAATTCCTTTGAAACTATGGGATGTAAATAACATCAATTAAAATATAATATGCATGTCTAGGAATATTTAATTGAATAGAACCAATCCCTCATGGTTTGATTTTAGACTTATAAGAAAAATACACTACTCTGTCAATATTATCACTAAATGTTTCAAACAAATCTCCTCTAAAGGTCATATGACAAGTGGTGCCATTGTCTAAAACCCAACTGACATGCCATGAAGAAAATAAGGTACTAAATATATCTTCCATATTAAAATTACAATGGAAAACAACATAATGTGCATTCTCATAAGATTGTCCTTTTTATGGAATTGGTTGATCTATCTTTCCAATCAACTGTTCTCTTCTTTCATTAATTTTCTCCTAGGGAATTCTACAACTTGGAGATGTCCAATTTTACCACATCTAAATCATTTTACAGTATTTTTATGAGAAAAAATTATTTGTTGTTTATCATCTAGTTGTCTATCTCCCTGATTATTTTTTCCCCCTTGCCTCAATAATTCCTACCCCGTCCTTTGCTACACTTAGTATTTCTAGCTGATTCTTCTTGAGGTTTTGGATCTTTTTGAGAAAGACATAACATTTCAATATTAGAATTGAGTAGAGTTTCTTTCTTTCCAAAACCCTTCTCTCTTTCTGCAATTTTTCCTACTAATTTGTCAAAATCTAAATCTTTTAACTTCCCACTAGCTTGGAGATATTCCGTGTAGTGTGAATAACAAGAGTAGAGGGCTTTTATAAAGGCAGTACGTTGTAGATAAACTTTAACACTAGTAGATTCAATTTCATGATTGATAGATTTAATTTCAGAAGAAACCTTCAATGGATTGTTATCCTTCATTTCTAGATTAAACAACTTCAATAATAACTCGATTATCTCTAATTCTGAATGTGAATCATAAAGATCTTTCAATTTTGTTATTTCTTCATATGTCATTTCGCTTTGAATAATGTATCTTCTTACCTTTCTGAGACTGAAGTGGAGAATAAATCATAGGCCTTGTTATCCTTACACTCTGAGATCGCTAACTCGTTTTCCTCATCAAGTTGTTTTGGTGCATTACCTCCTTCTCCTTCACAAACTCCTTCCCACAGATCATTAAAAATAAGTACATTTTTAATTTTTATGTACCACTCCTAGTAATTTTCCTTGCCATAAATGACAACATCAACTAAAAGACCAAATAATTCATTTTTGCAAAAAATATAAGCTATAGAATTTCTTTTGATAAAAATAAAATAAAAGATAACTTATTTAATTATAGATAACTCTCCTTTAATCAGTATGTGTTATCTCCCATCCAAATAAAATTATAATCGGTCTGCAAACTATATTCGAATTTATTCAGTCCCAAAATCAACAATTCGTCAAAATCATTACAACAAATCAATGTTGGGCATGCTGAAATTTTATCAAAGCTAGCACAAAATTTAAAGAGGTAGCCAACATTCAATCTATGTGATAACATGCAACTTTGGCACATGACTTGAGAAAAATATTTAAAAATGGTGGTATCATTGGAGATGTAATAGTTAGATAAAATCAATGGTTAAGGAAACTTGCGGTGGTCCAACATGTGCATAGTTGCCGAATCTAACCAAAGGTATGAATCTGCTCCGACAAACCTAATGGTGATTGGTGGCATGATACTTTACAAACTTTAATAGGCAAGGTGATCCCGGGAGGCATTTTGACAAAACCGTTCAACACATAAATCGACGGTTGTGATCCAATATGAGGGCACTTTGTTGATTTCGATTACTACTAGCATGTGGTACAGAGGTGGTTTCCAAAACCATAGCCTCGTGCACGCCCCACATTCTATTAACTTGTGGTCCCAAGCACTCCTCCAGGTTATACACAACCAAGTCACACTCTACCAGGTCCCATGTCGAATTACTAACTCCACAACTTCTGCATTAATGGAGTTTGAGCCAAGCACTATGACTTCAACATTTTTCAAAACCTTGCGCTCTGATACCATTGTTCCTCGAAAAATTCATGATAAAATGATAATATTCTACGATACTTTTTATTAATCAGAAGGACATATTTATACAATCAAATTCAAAGGGAGACAATTATGCCTCCATAACTAGAAATATGGGAAATAACTAATCTATGTCCTAACTATGATTATATACAAAATCGTAAAGGATTATTCAACAATTTTCTCATTAGAGGTTGCATTTGCAACTTTAGCATTGATGAGATGTGATGTTTATTTACAATAGTTTGAAATTCATAAAACGTTTTCTAGTTTTAGTTGATTTTTTTTTTATAATTTCATTAAATTTATGATAAAAAAAATTCTGAAATATTTATATAATATTACTTTTTCCCAATAATTATTATTTTTAGTTAAATATAAGTAATTTTCACCAATAGAAGTAAATGTTTTACTTTAAGATAATAATTAATAATAAATAAATAAATAAATAAAAAATGAAAAATTTCAAAATTTTAACAATAACAATAATAATGTTGATGGTAGCCTTTCTTTTCTTGAAGTTCTTATCTCAAACAAGGATGACGGTTCTTTTTCTCATCAATTTTTTCGGAACAAAACTCACACAGAGTAGTATCTCCATGCTAGTTCCCATCATTTTCTTGCTCAAAAGCTAGGCATTCTAAACACCTTAACCACTCGTGTGTTGTGAGTTTCTGATGAAAATCACCTTGAAGATGAAAATCCCCACCTTCTTAAAGTTTGTAACAAGAATGGCTATAGTAGGTCTCAAGATCTTAGCGCTTTTCTAAATGTTGAAAAAGGTCCTAAGAGTAAAATCGACCCCAAAGATTAGTCTTTCGGTGTTCATCTTCCTTTTATTCAAGGGACCATAGATAAAATTGCTAGGATCTTAAGGAAGCATAGGATTCATTCTTCTTTTAGAGCCCTTAATACTATTTGGAGTTCTCTTCGTTCTATTAAGGACCTGGTTAACCCCAAGGATGGGAAGGGTGTTTACATCATTCCATGTTCTTGTCGAACTCCTTATATTGGTGAGATAGGTTGATCTATAAACCAAAGGATTTGTGAATATGCTGCTGAACTCAAGCATGCTAGGTGTCACTCCTCCGCTTTGGTAGAGCACGCAGAAAAAATGAATCATCACATCTGCATTGAGGAGGCTAGGGTCATTGCGAGGATTGGCCATTTCAATCATCGTAAATTTAGGGAGGCCTTAGAAATTGAAAAGAGACCTATTAATTTAAATAGAGATGATGGTTGGAGTATCAGCAGATGTTGGATTCTCGTGCTTTCTTCCTATTTTTATTTATTTATTTATTATTATTATTATTATTAATTATTTTTTCAAACTATTTTATTATTACAATTTATTATGTGTTAATCCACCTATTAATTAATTTATGACTCTCTTAAATTAATTTATATTTTGGTGATATAATAGGATTTGACCATCAATATTAATAATTTTATGAATAATATTCATAGTAGGGTTATAAAATGTTTAATACAAATTAATTATTAATTCAACATATTATATCTTCTTATTTTATAATATTACTTTAATTTCTTAATTCTTTATTTAGATTCCTTTACTTTTTTGGTCAAATCCAAGGTTGCATGAAAAGGGGAAATGGGTAAGAGTTTCTGAAACAAGAAGCAATATGAAATGCAGCCTCCCCAAATTTTGGAAACGGGGAAATGCAAATATATATATTAGGACATTTAAGAAATATTTGCAGTCATAAAGCATATATGATACATTCTAATTTATTACATTATCAAAACTGTCAATTGTCAATGCATAAACTATAAGTCTCTAAATTTACATCACATTTACTCATGAATGATCACATAATGAAAATAGAAATATCAAAATTAGCCACGAGAAATTTCTAATTTCTTGTCTTGTGCTTGATTGGGAGTCTCCTCTTACATAGTTGAATGACCTTAGTGCTCTTGATTAAATACAAGTTTCATACCCTAGTACCCTACATGCTCTTGATTATTGGGAGTCTCCCCTACATAGAGGCCTTGGTTCTCTTGATTAAATACAAGTTCCATACCCTAGTACATGATAAAATCCAATGGAAACATTGCAATCCCCCAATCCTGAAATCCTAAAAAACACGCAAGTCTGCTGGATTTTGAGTGAGATCTAAAATTCTACTTTCTCCATATGAAATCCAATGCGGGCGAAACCACTCTCCAACATCTTGATTCATTTCATGGTAATGGTAAAAATTTAAGTAAAAGGATGAAAATGAAAAATAAAGGAAAATATCACTTTTACTTCATATTACCATGAACTGCATATGCCTCAAACTTCCTGATGAACTGCATATCAACACTAGGGAAAAATTTCACTTTTATAACTTTAGACAGGCATCTAGAAGCAACTAGAAGGCATTAGAAATACCTAAAAATAAATTAGAAAACAAATTGAAAAAAAAAAACACAGGTAAAATGTTGAAACGTGAGTCGTACGGCTATGAAACGTGTTTCCAGCCATATTGGCCACGTTCCAGTTTCGTGAAACGTGGAAGTACAACCTAAAATGTATTTCATAGCCATACCACATGCATTTCAGCATTTCATACTCATTTCCGTGCGGAAACACACTCCTGCCCTACATTTCCTGCAACATAGGTCAAATCCTTTTCCAATTTTATCCCATGAATGATATATATATATATTATATATATATATATAATAAATATATATATATTATATATATATATTTATTATAATCCCCTTTGTCCCTCTAGAATTATTTTAATATTGTTAATTTTAGGACCAAACTATTATTATTAATATTTTATTCATTAATAGGGACTAAAATGGCTATATAAGTTTTAATTAATTTTTTATTAATCCACTTATTATAACTTCTTAGTTTTTAATAATTTTTAATTAGTTAATTTAATCTAGTTAATTTTTGTGGATTTGAATAGGCCAAACCATTAATATTGATATTTTATATAATTCATTAATGGGGTTATAAAGAGTTTTAATAAGTTTTTATTAATCAACTTATTGTAACTTATTAGTTTATAATATCAAAAATATTTTTTAATTTCTTAAGTTAGATTCCCTTACCCTTTTTGGTCAAAACCTTTTCTAATTTCTTCCCTTAGTCAAACTAGATGTTAACCCTAACGGCTTGTTAGGATCCCTCTACATCTATTTATTACATTGCCTAGATCTCGTTCCTCATCTTGTCCTGAAGATGAACCACACTGGCTTGTTCGAAATGCATCGATGAGAATTTTTCTTACGTGATTTTTGCCGAAAGATGCTGGTACAATAATGTTAATCTTTATGATTTTTTTACATATATACTAGCACAACCATATTAGCAAAAAATTTAACAATAATAATAATAATAATAATGATGTTAATGTGGTATTAGTAAATGTGGTTGTTGTACACTGATAGACATTATTTACTATGTATATTTATTTGTAGGAAAGTCTACGTTATCACGAAAGATACCCTCGATATGAGAAGCTACAACGCACTCTTTTAGACCTCCTTGCTAGAAGAATTTCATTGCTATAAAATGTCCATAGAAACATTTGAGTCCTCTCACAATATTTTTTGAATTTCGTTTATGGTTTTTATATACTGATAGACATCATTTGATATTAATATTAATTTACATGAAATTTTATGTTATGAGGATAAGAGACTCTTGATATGAGAGGTTATAATTCACTCCTTCAGGCCTCTTTCATGGAAGAACTTCATTACTATAAAATTTCCATAGAAATAGTCGAGTCCTTTCGTGATGTTTTTTTAACTTTGTTTCCCAGAGGTTTTGCTTAAGAAATGGTTCAAGTTTACACAAGCCCTCATTTGCAATTGTCAAGTTCAGGCACAAGGTGTCATGGAAGGGCCTTCCAAATGTATAAACCAACACGAGAAACTATGCAATTCAATGGAATTGTTATTGCTAGGGTCAGCACACTAGACTGCACCTAATCTTCAACCTTAAATATCTTATAAATTCTTAAGAAGTATGACAAAATCTTGAATCTCACATAGTTGTTTAGTATTAAGCCCCTAATATTAATATTAATATTATTATTATTAAACATTTTTAAACCTTAAAAATGATTGGCCAAGGTTGACCTTAGTCAACTATGGTTGACTATAATTGAATATGATTAATATAGTCAAGCTTATTATTATTATTAGTCAATATTATTAATGATGTTATAGGGTTGACTAAGTTTGATCATGGTAAATAATTAATATTATATTAAATAATATAATAATTACAATAATAATATAGTCAACATTATTAATATAAATATTATTATCATTAAAACAATTTTAAATCTTTATTGTGACCAACCAAGGATGAATTTAGTTGACTAGAAAGTAGACAATATTTGACTTTCGTTAGCCATGGTTGGTCGTAATTCAATATGGTCAAGTTATGTTGACTTGACCAAGGATAAATGTCAGTGAATAAGGTTGACTATTGTTAAATATGTTAAACATAGGATTGACCAAGTTTGATCATGATCACCTATTTAAACATTGACTATAAAAGAGTGACTTCGTTTGATTATGTTTGATTATTAATATTAATCACCAATATTAATAGGTGATTATGTTTAACCAAAGTAGAAGAGTGTTGACTACCAAACATAGTTAAATATAGTCGAGCACAGTCAATCACTTTACTAAATGTGGTTGACTAATTTTGTAATGTCGTAATGCAACGTTGGATAAATTGCATTGTAATGTAACATTGTGACATTTTTTGTCACAATGCAATGTTGGATAGATTTATGTACCATTTTAGCATCACAACATGTTTAATTATTAATATTAATCAATTATATTAATAGGCAATTATGTTTTACCAAAGTTGAAAGGTGTTGACTATCAAACATAGTCAAATATAGTCGAACATTGTCAACCACATTTGTAAATGGCGTTGACTAATTTTGTAATGTTGCATTGCAATGTTGGATAGATTTATGTAACATTCCAATGTGAGAGTATTATTATTATTATTATTATTAGTCAAGTATATTAATATGGTTATTATTAAACATTTTGAAATGTTTGTTGTGACTTGCCAAGGTTGACCTTAGTTAGCTAAGGTGTAAAAAGTTTGACTGCTGTCAACTATGGTTAACTATAATTCAATATAATTGAGTTATATTGACTGAGGACAATATCAACAAATAAGGTTGACTATTGTTAAATATTGTAAACATAGGGTTGACCAAGTTGATCATGTTCAACTATTTAAACAATGACTATAAAAGTTCACTTTGTTTGACTATGTTTGACTATTTATATTAATCAATAAAAATAATAGGAAATTAGGTTTAACAGAAGTTGAAGAGTGTTGACTATTAAATATATTCAATTCAACTATAATCAACTGCATCAGTAAACCAATGTATTTTAAACCATATTAATATTAGTATTATTAAACAATTTTAAACATTAACTATTACTCACTATGGTATGACCATGAGTGAACATGGTTTCACCAAGTTTTCCGTGGATGAATGTGGTTTGACTAATTTGACTATGGCTGACCATAGTTTTCTATGATAGACTATGGTTGTCAATATTGATAATGAATGGCTACGGTTGACCATATTTTACCATGGTGACCTACGTTGACTATGTTTGACCATATTAACTATTGTTGGCCATTTTGAGCATGGGTTGGCCATGGTTTACAAAGTTTGATTATGACGACTATAGTTTATCAAATATGACCATGAATGACGTACGTTTCCCATGGTTGTCCACGACTAACCATGGTTGACAATTGTCAACTGTGCTAGCCAGAGTCAACTATAGTTGACAATGTTTGACCATGGTTGACTATGGTTTTCCATATTCACCCTATTTAAACCTCACTTACAATGTTTTTACTATGAATGACTATGTATAACAATTATTTGACTATGGTTGACCACAACTGACTATAATTATCTATTTTCACCATGTTTAAACATTGTTGACTATGTTTTGACTACAAATGACTATGATTAACGATTATATGACCATTGTTTTTGTTTGGTTGATCATGATTGACTATGGGTAAACATGGTTTCACTATTATTAACCATAATTTAACCATGGTTTAAATATGTTCAACCAAATCTGAGTATGATTAACTATAGTTGACCATGGTGGGAATACAGTTTGACTATGGTTTGTCTGTAGTTGACCATGATTTGACTATGGTTACCAATGCAATAGGAGTTTTTGATGCTTAATTGACTATGGGTAACCATAGTCGTCCACTATAAGCCTCCATGGTCAACCATCGTCACCCATTATGGTTCAATATAATTCACTATGGGTCACATACAAATAGACCAGGATGGTCGTGGTAAGTATGGTTCACCATGTTAGTCATGTTGATGATTTTTGACTATGATGTCCATGTTGATTATAGTTCACTGTGTCAACAATAGTAAACCATAGTTAAGATGTGTTAATGTATATGTTAATTTATAGTTAAGGCATTATAGATGTGTAGATTAATATATTATTAATTTGAGATTGATATTATATTAAATTATTATTAATCTTATTTAAAAGTTATAGCAATGTGTTTATAATGCTATGCATATTCCTTAATTAAATATTTAATAATTATTAAATATTAAATAATGATAATATATTAATATATTAATTACATATTAAGTATTGTATTAATAAACTAATTATTAATAACATTAACTAAGTAGGACAGGGGTGGAGTGATGGAGGTGCATGAGCAATGTGTTAAGTTAGGGTTTCATGGTGGCAAATGTTCTCCTTCTGGATAGCTATGGATGGTCATTCTTCTCTCATCGGATGAGCTGGTTTTGGGGCTTATTTACCTTAGTGTTCATAAGGTGTTATATTCTTCTCCATTTGTAGACTTTACCTCACATGATTGGCGAGGGATATTACTTAGTTGTGGATTATTTTGGGGGTTTATATTTGATTTATGAGATTTTTATGGCCTTTTAGAGCCACATATTTTTGTGGGTTGTTGTGTTGGCGAGAGTGGAGTGATCCATCATGGCATATGTGGATGAGGTTAATTACGACTTGGTGAGCCTCAACAGGGGTTGCATCTTTGTCTCAAATGGAAAATTTATTTATTCTTATGGTTTCTTTACTCGGACCATTGATTTTTTGGGTATGGGTTCAAACTTGGATGATGGATTTTCATGGAACCCTAGTCTCATGGTTTTGGGGAATATCCAAACTTCTGTCACATCTCAAGGTTTCTCATTGGTGTCTACACATCCACGTTTCTTTCCATCCTCGATGGAGGTTTCAAAGCCAACTTTTGTAGATTGTATTGCTCCCCTTTTTCCATATTTTTGAAATGACAATTTGTATGACCTCACCAAGCCTTTCTCTGGGGATTTGTCATGTATCGATTTGCCACTTCCTACTTCAAGTGGAGGTTTTTCTTCTTTCACATTTCCTTAGAATTTGAGTAATTTTCCCCATGCGGTGTAGCCTTTTCTTATGGTTTCCATTAATCCTATAGATGTTGCGGTGGTGGGTTCAGGTCCAAAAATATTTCTTAACTAGGCAAAGCCTTTTTTGGATCTTCATACAGGGTTAGGACCAAAGGGTATTTTGCATGTGTCTTCTAATCATGAGATTCTGGAGGAGGGGGTTGTGGGCCATCCTTCTAAAACCAAAAAGATGTTTTGGGCTCTGAGATGTGAAGTCACTATCATGCCTTATAACTTATGTTTGGGGGATCATATGGAGATGGTAGATGCTTTGAAATTGCTGAAATCACCACTGGTAGGTAGAGGTTGTGGGTGGAAATTTTTGTTTGTGACCATATTGACTTAGCACAACCTATATATTTCACTTGTAGTTTCTGACGCTTCAGAAGATTTTCTTTTGGCTAAGGGATGGATCTAGATTTCATTCAAGACAAAGGATGATGCAGTCCATGTTGTGAACGATGTATGGGTAATCGAATCCACCCTATTCATTTTTATTTTGGATGCCATTATCTAATACTTGCAAGGAACATATGGATGACATCCCTGTGTGGGTTCCATTTCTAGGCCTCCTTTCTAACATGTGGAATACCTAGCCTTAAAAATTTGGGGAATTAGTTAGGTCATTTTTTGGATGTATATTATTCTTTCGGTGAGACTTGTTACTACTCAAACTAGTAGGGGTCCTAGAAGTGGATCCTAAAGGGTCAACTACTAGGACAAGGGAAACAATGGAGCAATAGCCCACTGTCATCTTTTCTAAAGCTCCCTAATATTTATAGCCTTTCACTGGTGGGAGGAGACCTGGAATGATGGGAATTACTAGATGAATGAATCAATAAAGGGAGAAAGAGTGATTCCTAAAGGTCGATTCACAAGAGAGACTTAAATTTTGGTTTTCTTGCTTAAAACACAAAGTGAAAGTCTTTCTAAGAAGGGCTAAGGGGATATAAAGGGCTAGTGTTTGCAAGTAAGACTTGTAATGGAGGGGATTAGTCCAAGAAATATTTGTGGGAAACTTGGATTCCAAGTGGCCTTTGTGGATTGATCTTTAAAATGTTGTGGGACCACACTGGGCCAAATGGGCCTAGAATTAAGTCAAGGGGATGGAATTGATCAACCAAGGGTGTGATTTACCTAATTGAGGAGTAGAAAGGGATTAAAGGAGAAATTTTCTTTGAATTTGATGTAATAATCCTAATGAGGTCACTATCCAAGGGAAACCTAAGGCAAGAAATGATCCTCGAGCTAGGGCTTGCAAGATCTCAAAACCCCACCATCAAATTTGCTTCAAATTTGGAGTGCCTCTTGAAGAAAATCCATCATAGTTGTGGACCAAAAATCAAAGTATTTGGATGGCTATATTGTGAGATATGTGATTCCCTATGTGACCTATGTAGGTTAGGCCTAGAAAGAAAGACAAGAGGTGAGAAAAATATTCTTTAAGGTGATCACTTATGAAGTAATAGTGCCTAATCCTTTGGGGGAAATGGATTCATGGAAGATTTTAAGGCGTATATTGGTTTCCACTTGTCAAGGAGGCCTAAAAGCAACTTCACTAGGGTTTAGGGCTTAATGGAAGCAACTTCAAGGTCATTTATACTTCGTTTAGAAATATTTGATGAATTATCAAGACAAATTCAACAATATTGTCTCTAGGAATATTCATTCATTAAAACATGGCCCATACATGATACAAAACTCTTTAGAGATTCAATTTCCATAATTTCATTTTAAGATAAGCAACAAATTAACCCTAGACTAACAAAAATCCTAGCATCATGAATGCAACAACACAAATAAAAAGAATAACATTGAGATAGAACTTACATGTAAGAAGAATATATCCAATCACCAAGATATGCCAATCATAGAAGCTCCAAGACAAACAATATTATCTAAGCATCAAAATTCATCCATTCATCCCATAAATCTCCTCCTCAAAAGATAGTGAAAATCTCTCAAGAAGATATTATCCAATCCAAGTGACGATGATAGAATGAATCAACTCATCATATATTTATACACTTCTTAATGAATTCTATTTAGCTAATTAAGCCTAATTTAGCCCCTTAAATAAAATAATGTGCATAATAATACTAACTTTTGGTGACAAGCCCACCAAATAGCTCAATAATACATGAATAAGCCTCTCAAGAGGGTTGAATGATCAAATGAGTGAGTTGTTTGACATTTGAGGGGGCCTAATGAAGTCCAAAGGGTGACATGATGTAGAAATGGACTCTTAACATAGTGGAAAAGGGGTTGGCCCCTTGTTTTCCAAGAAAAACCTATTATGCTCCCAAGTGGGTGTGGGGGCACAAGGTCACCATCATGGCCCTCCAAATGGATAAAAAATTATTATAGACCATCTATAAGAGATAGAGTGATGACATGAGCCATGCATCTATACCAGGGAAGAACCCTTTGGACCTTGGAACATCTTCCAAGTGTACAATGCATCTGTGTAGCCGGTTGGGCATGCTGAACTAGGTGCATCATCCTCATCCAAAAGGTGGAATAGGAGAAATCAACGAATATGGTTAGGGATCCATGAAGTCATCTCGTCTATGGTGGAGGCCCATGGCTCTCAATTCTCACCCTATAAGTGCCAATGCGGCCCTCTCGAGGGTTAGGACCTCGTATAGGGATACCAATCCCCAAATGGAAATCCACCTACAATCTTGCATAAGATCCAATGCGTCCCCTCACCCTCTAATACAACAAATCATTATAATAATCAAGTAAAAGAGCTTATAATTCATGCAACTAGTGGGGAACTTCATGGTGGCATGCCCTTCCATAGTGGGATTTCGTATTTATAAGTGCCTCCAAGCTCAATAAGGTGTTAGCCAAGGACCCTATTAGGTGGTTTCAACCTCTAAAGGGGATGGCATGTCCATGGTGTATACTTAAAGTGGAAAGTGGAAAATGATATAATAATGAAATGGAGTGGGAATCAGGGGTAACATCCAGGCCACATGTCAAGGTTCAAGAATAACTATAAAAGGTGAAGCCCATACTTGGGTATATAAGTGTAGGAGGGAACAGATCGTGGTACATGAGTTACCCAGACATTTTTTTTCTTAACCTTATTCATATGCCTTTTTCCTTTTATTGATTTTTCTTCATAATTTCTTGGTACTCTAAGGGATGCAGAGCATGATGTGTGAGATGTAGCAATGACTACCCCCTTAAGATGGGGCGGTTCATTGCCCACCAAGGGTTGGGACAATGATGTGTTCCTTAATGATTCAGGGGGCTCATCTAGGGCCCATAGGAACTAGGGTGATAGCTATGGGTAAGGGTAGAGCTCATGTTTGGATTTTTCCCACATGCTAAATTTGTATGTCCCGACCATATTTTTCATTTTGTGGTACTTCCTATTGAGAGTGGCCAAATTATTCTTTTACAAGTTTTCTTTTTAGTTGCATTAACCTCTGAGGCATCATTATAGGCCTGACCCAAGGTGTGGATAAGGGGAGGGGGAGGCTAACCCTATGTGGACCCAGTGGACACGTGTGGACCCAAATGGGAAAATAGATGAATGGGGGTAAATTGAGTGGAAGGGGA
>APFE031232120.1:0-51384 GCA_000404065.3 Pinus taeda | reverse complement strand
AGTTCATACCGACTCAAATGCATAAGATTACCAAATGAGTCTATCTCAGATTCAGAAGGTATGATCCAAGGATCATCATTAACAATCGTACCTGATGAAATCATATGAATGGTTGCAGTAGAAGATGATGCGTTGATAGGAGGAAAAGGAAAAGTGCCCAGTAAACCGGAATCTTTAACTAGTCCTACTCCAACATCCTTATATGGGATCGTCACTTTACCAACATGCTGAATGCTCTCAGCAAAGGCTAGGTCGGATGAAAAGTAGGACAGCTGGTCTAAAGTTACGATATTTCCATTATGAGGGAACTTTATAAGCCGAAAGACCGATGAAACAACAGCTGTCATAGCGTAAGACCAACTATGACCCAAGAGAAGGTTGTAATCTAGAGGGGCATCAACCACCTCCACATCTAGATTAACGGTTTTACCTTCAACCCCTATAGGTAAATCCTGTAGAATGCCAGAGGATGAAACCGACAGCCATCAAAGGCCTTTAGAATTGTCGGGGATTGATTTAGTGAAGGAGAACCAAGCGATCTCCAACACTATATCGACATAATGCACGTGAAATCTCCCTCATCAATCAAAGTCCTATGAACAAGTCTATTTTTGACTATCACTGTAATCTAGACAACCATTTGATGAGGTAAGTGCGGTGTACTATTTTCTAGATCAAAGATTATAAGGTTCAGGTCCTGAACGTCAACAGCTCTAATAGCTGACAAAAGCAATTTACTCTATGCTGGACATGATTGCAACACTTCCAAAGCCGACATTGCTGAGGGTGAAACAACTAAATCCTCAACAATGTTATAGTTCTAGGCTGCTTTCGCATGTGAATTGAAAGTAGACTTTCGAAGTATACCCTTGGCGGCCAGTTTGATTACTAAGTCTAGATTAGGTTTCTCGATCTGTAGTGGATCGAAACCGGGAGCTGAGGTTGATGGATTAGAATGAGAAGATTCTGCTTCTTTACCATCAACAGGACTTTTACTGCCATAATCTTGCGATCGAGTCGCAATCCTAACATGGGACATCATCAATATGGGTTCTTCATTGGCACTCGAGGAAGAACCTATCATCTTACTGTCTGATTTGGAAAAGGATCCTTCAAAACAACAGGAGTTTGGGAACCTTTGACAATTTTCGCAACCTCTGCACGATGAGGGCAGTCTCTCGTAAAATGTTCTTCACCACAAATGAGACACGGATAACGAGGTTTGTGCTTTTCAACAGTTGATTCCACTTTTTCTGGTTTCTCTTTCGAATTCTTATCTGTTTTATTCTTCTTCTTCCCTTTCTTCTTACCACCGGTTTTTGGTTTAGCTGTAGATGACTCTACAAAATGAATATCGGCGGAAAGTTTCGTGGAAGAATCTCCTGTCGAGGAATCTGGCAAGGTTATGATAGGAGAATAATTCTTGGAAGACTTCTTCTTACTTTTGGTATTAACCGTACCAATCATACCATCAGCGGCATGAGACCCTGAAGGAGCTGCAACGATTTGATTTTATTTGGGTAGATCATGGATTTTCTCATGTAACGTACCTGACTGAGTATAAACTAAGTCAAGATACTGTGCTTGAGCAATTACTTGCTCCTCAGTAACAACTCCGTCCTTAGCCACATCCTCAGTGATCTTAGGCAGTAAAGATTTTACAAACCATTCAGCTAAGATCTGATCCAGAATAAAAACTTTCACTAAACGTCATCGACGTCTCCATTCATGAATATGATCTGAAATGTAAGTGGACATTGACTGCTTTAACGAAGTTAATAATTCCGTGCCATTGTCATATTTGACTGGAAACTGAAAATGAGTTAAAAACAAAGTAGCTAACTAACTAAAGTTATAAAAAGTGGCTCGCGGTAACTCGATGTACCACTTGGCCGCAAGACCAATTAGAGTGTGCTGGAAAAGTCGTAAATGAATTGAATCATCTAAAATGGAATTAGATGCACACCAGAGGTGATAAGTCATCACATGGTTCGATTGGTCCTCTCCTGGATTACCTTCGAACTTAGGAATATCACTGGGCAACTTATGCAGCATTGGCGGCCAATACTGGAGATAGTTAATTGGATCGTTCGTAAGGCGCGTCAAGTCAGGAAAGTCCAAAGTTGCAATAAACGGTAACTGACAATTAGGGTCCCTAAAACTCTGGGTCTGCAGACTTGCCCCAGGAGGAGGATATCCAGGATAACTAGGAATTGGAATTGCATTTGGGATATTCTGTCCTCCTAGAAAACCAGGATTAACCGGACCATACTGGGGTTGCTGAGGTTGTTGATATGTATACCCAAGGTACGGTTGATACTGATAGACCGGTTGCTGCGCAGCAGGACCGTATTAGTACTTTCCTTGGTACGATTGTTGATTAAACTGAGGTTGAGTGGTGACAACCGTACTTAAACCTGGTTGTCCTACAGGCATATGAACCGAAGTGTGGATCGTGGGTCCAAACTGAGGTAAAGATGTCTGAGGAGTACATACAGGGACAGTAGAAACCGGAGTTGTCGATACTCCAGAAGAAGGTGGGGTAGATGCAGCAGATGTTGCAGTAGTTGCAGCAGACGTTTGAGGCAGAGTACGAGGTGTACTAGGCCCAGACTGAGAAACTACAGAAGGTGCAGAAGTTTGAACAGTAGACTGGACAGGTTGCTGGGATGAACCAAAAACCAAGGATTGTCCAATTTGAGATGACAACTGTGCATTCGGTTGCAAAACCTGTTGGGATTGAGATGGATCCCACACTAAATTTTTTCTGGGGTATGGACCCATAACAGATTGAGGATATTGAGGACCATAACCGGGTTGAGGGTAGGGTTGATAATATGATTGACCAGAAGGTGGTTGATAACCTTGGGTTGGGTACTGACCTTGGGGTTGATAACCCTGAGGCACGTACTGATACTAGGGTTGACCTTGAGGTACATATTGATACTGGGGTTGACCTTGAGGTACATATTGATATTGCGGTTGACTTTGAGGTACATATTGATACTGAGGTTGACCTTGAGGTACATATTGAGTCTGGGGTTGACCTTGAGGAACGTATTGTCCCGTAGGTATGTACTGTCCTTGAGGTTGCCCCTCGGGCACAAACTGAGTACCTTGAGGTTGCCCCCCAGGCACAAACTGGGTACTTTGAGGTTGCCCCCCAGGCACAAACTGAGTACCTTGAGGTTGCCCCCCAGGCGGTAACTGGCCACCTTGAGGTTGAGGATTGGGAATAGAACCTGACATCATGAGAATATCTTCTGCACTCAACGGTTTAGCACCATTATTTCCAGTTAATAACCCTTGTTCAATAGGTCGAGGAGATGCTCCCGAAAAAGTACCAGAAATGGACTGATACCCAGCGGGAACAGAAGAACCGTCGTACAAAAAGGCTTCCGGAGATTGAGAAAGCATGGATGACTATTTGGACATATTCAATGGAGGATAGTAACCTCTAGGTGTTGGGTGATAAGAAATACGAGGTGGTGAAAAACTTAGTCCCGAGTTTTCCAAAAAATCAGTCAATGAAAGATACCAAGCACTGCTGCTAGGTGGACTGTAAAAGATTGATTCACGCTCCCTAAGGTCATAACAGGTTGATCTTCTGGAATAGGGATGCCTTCTTCTTTTTCCAAAATAGAAAGTTTTTCAATAGCTATTAATCCATAAGGAAGATTTTGGGTAATTATTGCTTCTACCCTAGGTGAACTAGGACCACTAGAAGCTGGAGAAGCAAATCCTGATATTGGAGTAGCAGCAATTTCAGATTCAGGTTCAGATATTTCAGGTTCTTCACCTTCACGAGTAACTTCTGAAACAGATACAGGCTGCGTATTATAATCTGTTATTAATGCTGAAAAACCAGGATATCCCACCAAAGCAGATTCTCCTCCTTCAGGTGACCCACTTCTACTGTCTTTAGGAGTTACCAGGGCCCGTAGCCCTTCAGGCTGGCTTGGTGAAAACTCAGGAGGTTGGCCCCGAAGTCTACGAGACTTCCTCGGTAATTCAGCCACGGTTAAAAACTTTTAACTACTTCACACGAAAACAAAGTAAAATCTCAATGAAAACCACCTAAAGCCTCTAAAGAACCAAACAAATTGAATCACACGCCTAAAGAATCTAGGAGATCAAATCACACACAAACAGTAACTTTCCATACCAAAAACACTAGTTGGTGATAAAATCCAACGTCGTAGATTTCAATACAGAAATAGTGGTTGGAACAGTTACCCTAGCAACCTGCTTAATGAATAGACTGGCACAAGTTTCTCCACTAAACCGTCTCGAGTGAAGAGAACCCCCCAGAAAATCCAAGTGAGTCTAGCCGACGTCTGCTCCAGGTATAGTGGGATCTTCCCACCACCATCACCTTAGGAAGAATCCTATAGAATATGGTTACTATGGTTACCAACAGAAACAAATATACCTGGGGGAACAGTCTACGATCCGATACGCGCGCAAGGGCAAAGTAACAAGCTAAATCCCCTTGAAGGCTCCTTGACATAAACCAAGGTTTACCAACAAGTGACCCCAGGCTCCTCGACAATGGTTAATCCGAGGTTTACTGTTTTTAATATGTGAATATCTGGCGTCATTCCCAATGAGGAAGGATTGATTCCCACACTGGTTTGGACATGATCTCGTGCTTCTCCTTTAAGAGGAGCTTTCCCAGAGCATAGATACAACAATTGGATTTCTCTCCTACCGGAAGATACAGCTACTTATTTGACTTACTGTCTTGGAGAGTTAAGTACTCCCTACTCCAAGACACTAGCCTAAGCTATGTTGCTGTAATAGAGCCCTAGAAATAAAAATATTTCTAGATTGATTTTACTTTAAGCGTTACTTTTATTGGTTTTTGATTAATTCAAGAGGTGCGGAGATGAAACTCGTGGTGTGAAGACTCGACTCGAAATCACTAAAAAGATGCACTTAAGATGATTAAACAATCTTTTCTCTTCGATGAACTTCTAGCTATGAAAGAGTTTGAGAATGCAAATGTGTGTAAACACAAATATTTCTTAACAAACAAATTAAAAGAAGAGTTTTTGTTCCATTGCACTCAAAATGAGACAACTAGTTATTTTCATAAGAATTTCCCTTTTCGTTCAAATGCTCAAATGCTACCAAAACAAACTTTTTCAAAAGAGATTTTTGTATTTTTATATAAAAAACACTCAAAAGTATAACTAAAGCAAATCTTGAGAAAACTATGAATAAAGAAAATCTTAAGATCTACAAACTATAGAAAACTACCTGAAGTAAAAGCTTACAAGATGTTTTTTTTTTAAGGATGTTTTACTTGGCGATAAGCAAACTTGTCAAGAATCACAAATTAGTCAAAAAAAAGTAATTTTTTGTTCTCTTTTGTAAAAATAAAATTCAAACTTTCAACACAAGCTTTTTCGAAGTTTCGCAAAGAGAAAACACAAGATGGATTCCTCAATAAAGGTAGATTTTGCAAATGGTCAGACTCATAAGAAGGCCAGTAAAAACCAAGGTGATCTGAGGCTTCTACGCTTCTAAACTCTGAGCTACTACATGACCAAAATGAAAATCAAGACCGGCAACCAAAACTTCTAGGAATTTCACCTAAAACCCTAACACCAATGGAATGAAACCAAGGAAAGCCTTTAACAAGTCACATGCAGGTCTGGGCAGAGGATAACAACATCTAAACCAAAATAAAACTAATTGAAAGAATAAAATTTAAGTTTTTCAAAATTTTAGCAGGGTCCGCAGGTTCATAGTTTACACAGGTGCATGCACGCTCTGTGTGCAAAGTAAACATGCGTATAAGTACGCACTGTGATACAAGCACAGGGTGCGGGCTTCTCCTAAAGCTATGAAAAGCAAAAACAATCCTAGATTCACTAAATCCACCCAATTCCACACACAACAAACCAAAAACAGAAACGAAAACACCAGTTTCTCAGGTCAAAGTAAAAACAAGGAAAACAATCAAGTCCCCAGCGGAGTCGCCATTTTGTCACATGGAATGAGTCGAGGTTGCGGACAATATCGACCTTCCTAGTATCTAAAGATATCTAGTGACAAGCAAGCCAATCAAAAACTATCTTTCTCTAAATATGCAATTAAAAACAAAGGCAAACAAGTGTTTAGGCCTACCTTGGGTCCAATGCAAGTTTGTGGAAGCCTCACTCCCTCGCTCCAAATGAGCTTCCTTGAAGTGTAATTCTGCAAACACAAACAAGCAAACCAAATTAAATAGCACCTGAAAAGCCAATATCATAAAGCATATTCATCACAATGATCAAGGAGATTATGAAACAAACCACATAAGACAATTTGTTGAGAAAAATGAATCTGACTGTATTAATTCAAATGAAAGAAGAACTTTACAACCTATGCCTTGATGTTGTACAAGCTCCTCCCAGGGTCTGACAAGAAGTCTCCTCTACTTTGACAAGTTTCACTCACTTCCCAATGAACCAAAAGGTATGTGATCTCTCCTCTCAAGTTTAACTAGGAAGTCCCAATTCCATCAGCATTTACCCTAAAAAATGTTCATCTTCTAACCTCCCCAGCAACTGACCCAATGCCTTAATTTATAGTGCAATGGAGGGAAGCTACTAGGTCCTCCTTCAAAGGGATAAAGCCCTCCTTCAAAGGGATAGCTCTTCCCATCAAGGGATTAGCTCCTTCTATTTTGGGATGCATGAACCACCTTGGAGCGAACAATCCACGTCAAAATTCCTTCTAGAAACATCTAGAATTAACCCAAAGTGATTTTTTTAGAATACACTTGCGCCTTTTTTACTTTTACAGGGGTACGCACCCACCCCTTTACAAACAGAGCATGCAGATATGCAGGTAATATGAACAAAGAGTGTGGACCCGCAGGCAAAAGTGAGAGAAAGTGCGGAACCAGAGTTTTATTGATTTTCAATGTCTTTCTCTCATTTGCAAAGCTTGACATGAAGAGCTAAGGTCTGAGACTTTCTTAGGAGGTCAGTATAAGTGATGATGGACCCATACTGACTGCAAATAGTCATGGTGACGATATTTTTGTGTAACACTAGTATATAGACAAAGAAGAGGAATGTGAGAGATTGGAAGCATATGTGGTTTAGTTACGAAGAGATTTGGAGAAGGAACCCATAAAATTGAAGAGAAACCAAAGTACTTCATCTTGCAAAATATATTGCAGCATGCATGAAGGAGAAACAATTTTTGTTGCACCCACAAGTATAACCAATTATAGCAGTTGCAAAAGAAGAAAGAATGAGAGCTATCAACACAATAAATCAAAGAAGGATCTCAACGAAGCTAAGCCCAAGGTTGTTCGAAATAATACTGAGAGGGGAGGATGAATCAATATTTATCAAATCGGTAACTTTTTCTTTTCATACTCAAATTTATATACTCTACTTCAATGAAGGGAACTCACGTGTGCACGCAACTGTCTTTAAGGCAACCAATGTATATCCAGTGAACTTATGATTCAGTTAATTCATCATATGTTGATCTTTAATCAATGCATCAGTACTTTATTAACCATTTAAATAGTAACCATGTGCAGTAATAATATAATAAACCATCACACATAAGAAACACATGTGAACACCAAGATTTAAGGTGGAAACCCAATGCGGGACAAAAACCACCTGCTGATGTCGTCTCTATCATCTTTAATAAAAGAAAAACCTGTTTACAATCTTGTACTAGTATAGACTCATACTAGTATGCAGGCACCCACCTGCATAAGGATACAACCTTCTCTCGTTCTCCAACTTCAACTGGAAGGGAGCTACAAACCCTAGCTCTTGAACTAGCTGATATGTTTACTAGTATGTAGGTGCCGACCTACAGAAGGCTTCGAACTTCACTCATTCTCCAACTACTAATGGAAGGGAGCTCCAAAGCCCTAGTTCTTATACTAGCCGATATGTTTACCAGTATGCAGGGGCCGACCTATAGCAGGCTATGACCTTGTCTCTTTATTGAGGGACAAGGTTTCATTAATTTTCAAACTGGATACTCCTAGTACACAACAACACAATCTGAAGGCCACATTTCATCCAATTTTCATACTAGACCCATCAGCAACATTGAAGATCAAAATACAAAAAAAACCATCAACATTAAATCAAATCACAAACAATCAATCTAAACATTTATACCACTGTGACCAAAACATAGAGGAGGACCCAAAATTCTGCATCAACAACCAGAACCAACTCCAACTTCAAACCTCATATCTCAAAATGTATACGCTACTTCGAAGTACTGAATCAACATGTGTACGTGCCTTCACCAAGGCGAACCAACATATAGATCTGTAAATACTAACTTAAAACTTCATAGCTATTCTAGACTTCAATCATACCCATATCATAACATTTAGAGAATAAAACATTTGTTAGAATTCAGATCTAGACTATCCATGATCAGACCACATAATGATAGTTCATTTCAGGTTTTATGATCCAATCCATCATCCATCATCAACCACTTAGGTGCATCCTTAGTTCAAATCAAGCAAAGCACTAGAAACCCATAACATGCATATTTTCTTTTGATCTAACTCTTCATAAGATATTCATTACTTGCACACATAGCCCTTTGATCTTCTCCTCCTTATATACTTAGATCCTTTGTCAATAACTCAGACCAAAAACTCGGACCAAAAACCTCAGACCAAGAACTCGAACCAATACCTCAGACAAAATACCTTGGACCAAAAACCTCAGACAAAAACCTCAGATCAATACCCATGACCAATACCTCGGACCAAAACCTTGATTTTCCATCCCATACACACTTTTCCTTCTGTGAAAGTGGGTGCATACATATATGCTCCTTCTGTTTCATGAGACCATGTGTATATGGTACTTGGACAAAGTGAACCAGCGTATACTTCTTAAACCATTCTCTTTCTTCCATCTCTGGAGTATGATCTATAATCCTTTGTTATTAACTTGTTACACTATGAATTGTCATCTATGTGAGTTTCCATCAAGGACAACACCTATATCATAATGCCAACAATCTCCCCCTTTGGACTTGATGGCAACAAAAACACCAAGACACTCTCCCCCTTTGACATCAAGGGAAAAGGGTGGAACAAGATATTTTGCCCCTTTGATATACATTATGTTGTTCATGCTCCCCCTAAGTACATGCAGAGTCCGCAAAGATATGATTCAAAAGAATAACATGACTCTATAACTTGACTAAGGGAGTATGACCTCCCTAAGACCAATGACTCATACATACATCAATCACCCAACTAAGTGAGGATACACCAAGTTTGACACATCCACCCAACCAAGTGGGGATATACCAAATGTTTATACATAACTGAAATAGCAATTATTACATCATCCTTCCCATGCATAGTGGGGTTACCAATTAGGTATTTACATGACCTTTACATAAAATGATATACATGACATTTCTAACAAGGACCAACTATCTAAACAAGACCATGATAGTCATCAGTAACTATAATACACCGTATATGATATACACCATAAGTATATATCATCGGCATCAAGATCAACAACCTATATATGCCCATCATCAAAAGAGTCACCTGAATCAAACAAATATGTGGATTAAGCAATATAAGTATCATCATGTACCAAGGTCTTCTAATATAATGCCAACAATGCATTACTAGAAACATATGCCCCCACTGAACGTGTGCCAACTATTCACTGTTAGATCTAATAATTGCAAATATCAGTAAGAATCATCAAGGCATCATCATCAATCAGATATACATCAAGTCATAAACAACTTATGAGGATCAAAATAATTTCTAAATAACATCCACAAACTACAGTCATCAATCATCCAAACAGAAAAGATAATTGATAATTGTATGAACCATATAAGATCACTTTTATTAGTCTTTCCCACTGCTTTTTCCTCAAAAACACCATATAAGTGACTGTGAAGCTTCTAACTCATGTATATACGCAACTTGTCCTCATTATAACTACATATGAGAATTGGAATTCTGAAGTTTCACACTTCCAACTCCCCCTGAGTTTGTTATGTTTATATATCATGTTATGCAACATATTTCTACCTGTACTTCCTTCTTCTTCCTAAACTAATTGTAGAAAATGAAATGTTTGAGATGGAACCTTAACCTATTGCAAGAAAGAAAGTACAAGGAAAGAGACGGAAATTCAATTCTAAATCACACCATTTCCTAATTAACTGCCAAGAATCTATCCTTTGAAATAATGCTAAATTGTCATGAACAAAATGTTACTATCTAAGCATGGAAGTAAGAAGCATCATAAATCACTAATGTGCAAGTAAAGGGACCGAAATAAATTTCTTTTTGTCTTTTTGTCTTTTCATGCAAAATCAAGTATGCAAACTAATTTATTTTGGTGATGTGGCAGGTGAATTAAAGATGTTGGAGGATGGCTGAAAGGGTTAGGAGATATTTGGATGGTTTGGGAGATCCTTGGGAGGATTTTGGTGACTTCCTAGAGGTTTCCTCTCAATTCAGCCTCAAAACAGGACATTTCAGGAAAACCTACATGATGTACTAAAAACCTACAGGATCCCTTGAAAACATGCAAAATACAGCCGAGAGAAAAATGGAAGGTGTTGGAGGTGATGGAAGGCATAGGGAAGGTGGTATATGGGTGGAATAGATTGATAAAATTCCTAGGATCACTCAAAACTCAAAACCAAAGTTGGGATATGCATGGATTTGCTCAAAAAGCTTGGAGACGTTTTCTACAGGATGTATAGATTCACTATAATTCATCGAATGACCAAGCAAATCAAATCCAAATTGGATGGGAAAAATTTTACTATTAACTAGGATGACTTATGTCCCCGCTCCAAGTGGAATCACTGAAAATACCTTTGTTATCCCATGCAAAAATATTAAAAAGCATTACTAGTCGAAAATCTAGAAATTTGAGAATTAGTGAGCTAGTAAATCTAAAAAAATCCTAACCAAATCAAGTGCAAATGCAATGGGGTGATTTTTCTTATGAACTATAGTGTTTTTTTGATCTAATTCAAGTGGAACCAACTTTATTAAAGCTTGTTAGCACGCTCTAAAAAATAGCAGAAATCTATTGTTCTTTGTTAAAAAGGAGGTCCAACAATCTAGATTTGGGAATAAGAAGACTAATCCAAGCAGATCAATGATTACTATGAACTTCAAAAGATTTTCCAAGGATGAAATAATGCTTTTGATCCTACAAAAAAACTTACATCAACCACTTAACTCAGTCCTACAACAAGAAATTGTTAATATTAAATGCAGAAATAGAAATAAATAAAAACTAGATATGCATGTCAATAAGCAGTGAAAAGAAGGAAAGAAAATGATACAAAAGGGCTCTTAGGCTCCTGGGATGGCCAATACCAAGGAAAATCAGATACCTAGGGAGGATAATAAGATTTATAAGCTGAATATGACACCAATATTCATTATTTTCATCAACAGAATTACATCCCTGCAAGGAAATACAATGGAGCTGCAAAAATACAAGTTCTCTCCACAATAACACTAATGAAAAATCTTCACCTAGAGGAAAATTCGACTTGGTACTTATAAAAAATGATTAGGAATCATTCCCCATGAATGAAGGAAGCTTTTCCCACCAAAATCCCTTGATTAGTGGATCTAGTCCCCAATACTAGGAATTTGCATTAAATGGCAGGGAACACATTCCTAGATTTTCTCAATCGTTCCCTAGAGGAAAATTCGACTTGGTAATTATAAAAATGATTAACAATAATTCCCCATGGATGGAGGAAGATTTCCCCACTGAAATCCCTTGATTAGTGGATCTGCTCCCTTGATTGGTGGATTTACCTTTTAAGATATTTACCTCAACTTGATATTGCTCTTCCTTTTCCAAATATTGCTTCTTCATGATTTCTTTAGCCTTTCTTCCTTCTTCCACTTGTGGCCTTAATTTGAGAATATCATTTTCTTGTTCTTCATCTGCTTGAGGTAGTTCTTCATTCTGCTCATTGAATTTTCAAGATCTTCTTTTAGAGAGAGGATCTTAGCTTCAAGACTTTCATAGGAACTGGATCTATCTTTGAGTCTTTTGATTGTTGTACTCTTTTCATTTACTTCATTTCTTAATGATTTCACTTCATCCTACAACTTTTGACATTTATCTTCCTTTTCCTTGTACTACTTCCTTACCTTGTTTCCTGCCTCTAACTGAGCTTTTAATTTGGTAACTTCTTCTTTGAAGGCGCATGCCCTTTTGTTAAATAAATCTTTTTGATATCTAATTTTATCTGTGAGTCTTTTAACTTCTTCCTCTATATTTCTTTCACTATCACTTTGAATATCTTCAACATTGCATGAACAGAGAAAAGTATCACTAGAAGACCACAAATTTGTACCTGATACTTCTTTTGCTTGTTCATCTTCAATCTGAGGTGATTCTGAATCTGAATATTTACTTCCACCTGAATGCCAATTGTCTCTCTTATTGCCATTGTTCCTTTTAGATGTCTTCTTCTTCCGAGGCACTTTCTTCTTTAGCTTCTTTCCCATTGTCTCTATGGATCTCCTTCAAGTGATCAAGCTTCTCCCAAAGGACCTGCTTTGATACCAATTGTTGGGATTAATACTGAGAGGGGGGGGTGAATTAGTATTTATAAAATCAATAACTGTTTCTTTTCATACTCAGATTTATGCACTCTACTTCAATGAAGGGAACTCACGTGTGCACGCAACTATCTTTAAGGCAACCAGCGTATACCCAGTGAACTTATGATTCAGTTAATTCATCATATGTTGATTTTTAATTAGTGCATCAGTGCTTATTAACCATTTAAATAGCAACCATGTGCAGTAATAACTGAATAAACCATCACACATAAGCAACACACCTGAACACCAAGATTTAGGGTGGAAACCCAATGCAAAACAAAAACCACCTACTATTGTTGTCTCTGTCTTCTTTTAATATAAGAAAAACCTATTTACAATCTTGTACTGGTGCGGATTCATACCAGTATGCAAGCACCCACCTACAAAAGGCCACAACCTCTCTCATTCTCCAAACTCAACTAGAAGGAAGCTACAACCCCCTAGCTCTTGTACTAGCCGATGTGTTTACTAGTATGTAAGCATTGGCCTACAGAAGGCTTCGACCTTCACTTGTTCTCCAGCTGCTACTGGAAGGGAGCTCCAACCCCCTGGCTCTTGTACTGGCCAATATGTTTACAAGTATGTAGGCACTGGCCTACAAAAGGCTACGACCTTCTCTCTTCCTCCAAGGACCATGTTTCATTAATTTTCAGACTGGATATCCTATTACACAACAACACAATCTAAAGGCCATGTTTCATATAATTTTCATATTAGACCCATTAGCAACATTGAAGCTCAAAATACTATAAAAGCCATCAACACTGAATCAAATCACAAACAATCAATCTGAACATTCAGAACACTGTCACTAGAACACAGTCACCAAAAGACAGAGCATGACTCATAATTTTGCATGAATAACTAGAACCAACTGCAACTTCAAAGATCATATCTCATAATGTATACGCTACTTTGAAGTACCGAATCAACATGTATATGCACCTTCACCAAGGTGAACCAACATATAGATCTGTAAATGCTAAATTAAAACTTCACAGTTATTCCAAGCTTCAGCCATTCCCAAATCATAACATTTACAAAATAAAACATACATTAGTATTCAGATCTAGACTGTCCACGATTAGGCCACATAATGATAGTTCATTTCAGGTCTTATGATCCTAATCCATCATCCATCCTTAACCACTTAGGTGCATCCTTAGTTCAGTTCAAGCAAATCACCAAGAACCCATAACATGCATATTTTCTTTTGATCTAACTCTTCATAAGATATTCATTACCTGCACACATAACCATTTGATCTTCTCCTCGTTATATACTTACATCCTTTGTCAATACCTCAGACCAAAAACTTGGACCTAAAACCTCAAACCAAAAACTTGGACCTAAAACATCAAACCAAAAACTCAGACCAATACCTCGGACCAAATACCTTGGACCAAAAACCTTGACTCAATACCTCAGATCAATACCTCAAACCAAAAACCTTAGGCCAAAACCTCGAACCAATACCTCGGACCAAAACCTTGGTTTTCCATCCCATATATGATTTTCCTTCTGTGAAAGTGTGTGCATATGTATACGCTCCTTCTGTTCCATGAGACTGCATATATACGCTACTTGGACAAAGTGAACTAGCATATACTTCTTAAACCATTGTCTTTCTTCCATCTTTGGAGTCTGATCTATAATCCTTTGTTGTTAACATGTTACACTGTGAACTGTCATCTATGTGAGATGTCATCTTGGACAACACCTGTATGATAATGCCAACAAAGGTTATGTCAAAGAAAATTTCAAGAAGAACATTTCCACCTGTAAGATTCTTCAACTACCATAAGAAAATTGTAGAAGCAAGCAACAAAAGAAGTAGTTGGATAGAAGGCCTTGTCAAGTAAACAATGAAATAAGAATTTCCTTTTCATGAAATTAAGCCAAAATCATGTATAATTCTCATTTGTATGGTTATTCTTACTCATGCATTTATTTCAGCAACAAGTCTATTGAATGCAAGGTGCATGCAAAGAGGAGTAGAATGAAGACTAGGAAATACGAGCCTTTTCCTCCATTTTTTGGGCACATAAGGTGTTATGTGTGTGACAATTTTGGTCATATGGCCAAAGATTGCAAGACTACAATTTACTTGATGCCACCTATTCGAAGAATGAAGTATATGAAAAGTAAGCCAAGTATGAGGACAACTAAAGAGTTGCATGCAAGACAGAAGCCACTCAAAGTTTGGACGAAGAGGAAGCACCAAGAACCTATAAGAAGAAATTGAGGTTCGCATGGCCTTAGGGAGAGCTATGATGCATCATGATTTTTCATGTAGAATCATTGATGGTGTTTCCATATATATCGAAGTGTATATGAATAGATCTATCTGTTGAGGATTTTTTTTTAATTCATGTAGTTAGGATGTGATGTTGAGGATGCTTATGATTTCACCATGATGGATTTTTTTTTTGCCACTAATTTTGTTTTCCAAAGTTGTTGCGATCATATTATGATAGAGGATTTGTGATGTGTGCTTGAGAAAAAATGCCTCAAAGAGGGAAGTTTGATAAAATGTGATTGCACATATTCAGGGGCAGCACTTTATATGCTTTGAATATTTTGATGGTTTTGATGGAATCATGGTTCCTTGGAGGAGTTTACTATATGTTCCATACTATGTGCTTATTTGAAATCGTCCATTGCAAGAAATATTAGAGATTAAGGAGTATTACATTGAATTTGTATGAAATATGATTCTCCATAGCCTTGTATCAGTTAGCATGTATTTGATTATTTTTATATTGATGGTAGTTTTCAACATTCATGCAAAATTGCCTTTATGTGAACAAGTTATGTATGTCGTTAATGTGAGAGATTGACATGTAGATGAGATGATCTTGATGTATCTATTTCACTTGGTTCAATTATTAAACAAGAATATGGTCACATGTTGATTTGATATATGATGATTATACATTTATGTTGTTGGTGTTTATGCTCTATATGCATGCCTATGGCTCTTATATTTCTCTTAGATGGTGTTGCTTTTGTCTCTATGGATCACACAATAAAGAATGCACATCATGATTTATTTCTCTAGAGCTTGTGTGAGGCATAATTGATAATTACTGATACATAGAAGGATTATGTGTTAGGGTCCAACCCTAACCCCTTTATTTATGTAATAGGGTCAAGTCATAGTTATAGTTAGTTAAAGAGTCAATAAAGCCCATATTAATAATTGTAAGTGGTTGACCCGCATTTAAAGAAGGGACCATAGTTAGTTGCAAATGGGTCATGGTATTAGATAGATGGTATTAATAAGAACCATGGTACTGACCCATGGTATTGCATGTATGGATCCTATATAAAGGATAGAGATTCCCGTTAAGGAGTGTCATGTCTTATTTTGTAATCGAGCCCTGCTCTATTGGAGGTTGCCCCCTCAAAGAGGCAAGTGATCATTGCTTTCGTTTCTGAATTATAAAATACATTCTGGTATTTGTCATTGTTCTGTGTTCTGGGTTATATTTCTTCGCATATTTGGTATTCTAGTATCTTTTTGCAAGTCAAGAGCATAACAAGTGGTATCAGAGCACTTTCCAAGGCTGGTGGGATCTCCATTTTTAGCATAAATTTTTTTTTGGCTAGAGACATGTTCTGACGTCTTTAAACCATGGGATCTATTGTTGAGCGCATAAACTTGCGGATTTGGGGAGGCATGCACGCAGGAAATACAAGAGGTAGCCATGCTTGTTGGACTCCCTTGTAACCCCTATGAGTACCCCTTCGAGTAGTAGAGCATTAGACAGAACCGCTCACGGACTGTCTTCCACATACCCTCTAGGTATATCGGAAGCCCCTTAGGCTCACCTGAAACCTCGCCATAGATAAACCGTCGGCTGTCTTACTGCTATAGTAAACCTATAAGAGGCCTTCCCAGGACGCTTATAGGAGACTTAGCCCATAAGAATTAGGATGACGAGCTGAGCAAGGTGGTACCATTCACTTGTCAGCTTCAAATTTTCGGGTGGTCCCAAATTTTTTTTTTTTCCAGTAACGACAAGTGCACCAGATCTGTGCATGGTACAAACCAGAGCTCAAGCTATGGCTAATGTGAAGATAGACACCCTTAACAAAATTTGGATGAATTAATGAAGCAGATCCAATCCTTAAGTGACACAGTCACAAAGGGCAAGTCGGGGTTACAATCGGAGGCATATGCTTTTAATGAAAACCATGAGGGCGAATCTAGCCATTCTCTTCACTTCTATGGAAACCACCAATAATCCTACCCTCGACCACCCAAGCTGGACGTGTATAAATTTGATAGCTGTCATCCGACCATATGGCTATCACAAATGGAGGAAAATTTCACATTGAATCACATCAGAGATGATGAGACTAAGCTAAGTGTGGGAAGCCTTTACTTGGACCAAGAAAGATGGCAATGGTGGCAATGGCATCAATGATGCTATGCAAGGCCAATGACTTCGCAGATATTCCCAAAAGCCCTTTCTGATCACTTTGATCATGAGTCTACATTTTTGGGTCGTCTTACTAAGCTCAAATAGACAGGCACAATGCAAGAATATGTTAAAGCCTTTGGAGCATTGGCCTTCCGCATAGGAGGTCTAGCAGATGAATTCTACTTGGAATGTTTTATCAGTGGTCTCAAAGACACCATACAAGACCACGTCCGAATGTACCACCTATCCACATGGTTGGTAGCTTGCATGATGGCTCGTGAAGTGGAATGCACGTTAGCAGCCCAGTCACCTCATCCAAATTTCATAGCCAAGGGATGCCCCACCCAAGCTCTGAGCACTACCCAAACACTTAAGGTTCAAAAGGTGTCACCAGCAGAAATGGTGGAAAGAAGAAAGCAAGGATTGTGTTACTACTGTGATGACAAATACTCCCTGGGAATAAATGCAAGGAACCTAAATTATTTCAAATTGATGCTGCTGAGGAAGCCCCACCCTTTGAAGGACCGAAGGAGGAAGATGAGGACAACTAGCAGGACAATGAGCTCCCAGCCACAGTAGAAGAGCCAATTATCTTCCTCCATGCTTTGGCAGGCATTTCTTCTCCCAAAACTCTCAAAATCAGGGGTTTTGTTAAACATCGCCCTGTAGTAGTCTTGATTGATAGTGGAAGCACACATAATTCTATCCATCAAATAGTCGCAGAAGCAGTGCATTGTTTTGTCAGAGCAGTCTCTAATTTCCAGGTCCATATTGCTGATGGGGGGACAATGAAATGTGACGGCCGCTGTGAAAATGTCAAACTTCAGATGGGGGATTACCACCTAAAGACCCACATGTTTTCAATCAACATGGGTGGGTGTGACATTGTCTTGGGGGTTGAATGGCTCCACACACTCGACCCAATCACAATGGATTTCTAGGAGTTATATATGAGTTTTAAGCAGAATGACCACTCGCATACCCTTCGCGGACTTTAGGCAGGTGCTCCTTCTATCATCAGCTCGGATCGGATGAAAAAGTTATTAAAAAAGGGTCACCATGGAGTTATCACCCAATTTAATTCCATCCGGGCCTTCAAGCCCACTTCTCTTCATATTCATCCTGAGATGCAACAGGTCTTAAAAAACCATATGCAGGTCTTTGACAAACCTCATGAGCTTCCACCCTCGAGAGGGGAACATGATCATAGCATTAATTTGGTCCTAGGGGCACAACCACCAAATGTGTGCCCATATAGATACCCTTTCACCCAAAATAATGAAATTGAAGAATCATCAAGGAACTCTTGGAAGTCAGGGTCATTTGTCCTAGCATTAGTCCTTATTCATCGCCTATGGTCATGGTGCTCAAGAAATATGGGGAATGGCGTATGTGTCCAGACTTTAGGGCCGTCAACAAGTTGACAATCAAATATAAATTTCCCATCCCAATTGTTGATGATTTGCTGGATGAACTAAATGGGGCTCAATTCTTTACTAAGGTAGACCTTCGCTCGGGCTATCACCAAATTCGCACGAAAGAAGTAGACATTCCAAAGACTTCTTTCCGAAGTCATGAAGGCCATTATGAATTCTTTGTAATGCCATTTGGTCTTTGTAATGCCCCATCCACTTTTCAGAGCCTCATGAATCACCTGCTCAAACCATATCTCAGAAAATTTGTCCTTGTTTTCTTTGATGACATCCTCATCTACAGCCTCACTTGGGAAAAACATCTTTAGCATGTAGACCCGCTCTTGCAACTGCTCTGGAAGCATCAATTATTTGTCAAGTTGTCCAAGTGTTCTTTTGGCATGAAAGAAGTCAAGTATTTGGGCCACATTTCAGGGTGTGAATGTGTCAGGGTGGATCCCAAAATATCCAGGCAATGCAGGATTGGCACCAACCAAAGACCTTGAAGAGTTTGAGAGGATTTTTGGGTCTCACCGGCTACTATCGTAAATTCGTCCACAATTATGGTCACATTGTTAGACCCCTCACTCACCTTCTCAAGAAAAAATCATTCCTCTGGAATGATGAAGTGCAACAGGCATTTATATCTCTCAAGCATGCCATGTGTTCCACTCCCGTATTGGCACTTGCCGACTTCTCCAAATCTTTTTTGATTGAATGTGATGCTTCAGGTATGGGTATTGGGGCTGTCTTAATGCAGGAAGGTCGATCGTTGGCCTTCACTAGCCAATAACTAAGTGGGACAAATTTGGGACAATCTACCTATGAGAAGGAGATGATGGCCATCTTACATGCAATGGGTACCTAGAGACCATACTTATTGGGGCGGCATTTCCAAATCACACAGACCATCAAAGCCTTAAATATTTTATGGAGCAATGCCTATCCTCACCATAACAAAATAAATGGCTTGCCAAAATGTTGGGATATGATTATGAGATAATTTACAAGAAAGGGCACGAAAATGTCATAGCGAATTATTTATCACACTAATTTGAGGAGGAAATCACCCTGATAGCAATCTCTCTTCCCATTCCAGAGTGGATTGAAGAGGCTTACAAGGAATGATTTTCACATCCTTCACTCTCCTAACTCATTAATCAATTGCAAGAAGATCCAAATTCCACAGTAGGCTACTCTTGGTAGGATGAGATTCTTCCTTACAAGGACAAAGTAGTGATATCACCAACATCCACCCTCAAAAATCGCAATAGTGGCACTCATCTCCCTCTCTAGGCCATTTAGGCTTTCAGAAGACTTATGCTCGCACTAGGCATTCATTCTTTTGGACAGGCATGAAAAAGGACATTCTTACTTTTGTAGTTGAATGTGATGTGTGTCAGTGCCACAAAGGAGAAACAGTCAAATCCCCGAGCACTTTACAACCATTGCCCATCCCTTCCTCAATCTGGATGGATGTTTCTATGGATTTCACTACTGGTCTTCTGAAGTCAGGCAACAAGTTAGTCATCATGGTGGTTGTGGACAAACTTTCTAACTATGCTCATTTTTGTGCCCTACCCCACCCTTTTACACCTACTTTGGTGGCTCAATCTTTCATGGACTAGATCTTCAAATTGCATGGCATGGCCGCTTCCATTGTGTCTGATCGTGACCCGATCTTCACTAGTAACTTTTGGCAAGAACTCTTCAAGCTCCAAGGTACCCAACTCCAACTCAGTACTTCCTATCATCCCCAAACTGATGGTCAAACTAAAGTATTCAACAAATGTCTGGAGACCTACCACAGGTGTTTCACTTCAGAAAAGTAACATCTATGGGTACAGTGGTTACCTCTAGCAAAATGGTGGTATAATACTAACTATCATGCCACCACCACGATGACTCCATATGAAGTAGTTTATGGTCAACTCCCCCCTTTACCTACTTCTTATATCCTGGGATGCTCTAAGGTACAAGCAATGGATCAACTCCTACAGAACCATGCAACCATGCTTGCCCACCTCAAAGATAATCTCCATCAAGCTGAAAATCACATGAAGCAATAGGCAGACCAACATCGTTCAAAGTGCACATTTCAAGAAGGGGATTACGTATTCTTCAAGCTGCAACCATATAAGCAAACATCACTAAAAGACAAGGGTTGTTAGAAATTATCCAAAATTCTAAGAACCATATCAAATACTTCAACACATTAGAGAAGTAGCCTACCAACTAGCCTTGCCACCCACTGTAAAAATCCATCCCATCTTCCATGTCTCATGCCTCAAGAAAGTGGTTGGGAATAATTGCAGAATTCAAACCAGTCTACCCAAATTGGATGAAGAAGGTTCAATCTGCCTCCAACCTGAACAGGTTCTTGACACGTGAGAATGGCACCTGTGTGGTTGCACGATCAAGGAAGTCCTCGTCAAATGGAAAGACACCTCTCCAGAAGATGCGACCTGGGAACCAACCACTGTTCTTCAGTAGTTTACGTAGCTTCAGCCTTGAGGAAAAGGTTGTTTTTATGGGGGAGGGCATGTTAGGGTCCAACACTAACCCCCTTATTTATGTAATAGGGTCGAGCCATAGTTATAGTTAGTTAAAGAGTCAATAAAGCCCATATTAATAACCGTAAGTGTTTGACCCGCATTTAAAGAAGGGACCACAGTTAGTTGCAAATTGGCCATGGTATTAGATAGATGGTATTAATAAGAACCATGGTACTGACCCACGGTATTGCATGTATGATTCCTATATAAAGGATAAAGACTCCCCATTGAGGGGCATCGTGTCTTATTTTGTAATCGAGCCCTACTCTATTGGAGGTTGCCCCCTCGAAGAGGCAAGTGACCATTGCTTTCCTTTATGAATAATAAAATACATGTTATTTCTCATTGTTCTGTGTTCTGGGTTATATTTCTTCGCATATTTGGTATTTTGGTATCTTCTCGCAGGTCAAGAGCATAACATTATGATAGTTGTTATTGGCTTTGTCACATATGATGTGATAATGTTACCATTAGATATTGATTCATTGGTCACAATGTTGCATGATCTCTCACCTATGTTCTTTGCCACCATTAAAGAGATTAGTTGTTTTTATACTATCTACGATGCATTTAGTAGATCTCTTTATGTTTCATTGATGTTGGTCTTTCTATTGATAAATCTTGTGCTACAGGTTCAAGGCTACTCCAAGTTGAAGATTATTTGTTGCTGCTTAATTGTTGGAATTATGCATATGTGGCTTGGTGGTTACTAGTGATATGGTATGTTGGTACTAGTTGGAGGATTTGCTGGTCAAATTTGTTGTTTCATGGATCCATGGCTTGTTACCATAATAGTTTGAGGCTTATCTTATTTGGGTTCTCTTATAATGTCTGAGTTGTTGGCTTGATCTATACTCCCTTGAGAAGATGGTTTCTTCCTGTTGCAAATAGTGCACATATTTTTTACATGTTTGTTGTTTCTATCATATAGATGTGTTGGTTGGTACATTTTGGATGATATGAGGTGATGGTCATATGTTGTTGTTGCAAGTTCATGAGTTATCATTATGTGATAGATGTTGCTTCCATAGATTGAATTTTTTGTTTCTTAGTTGTTATCCTAGTTATATGCTACTACTGCTCATTATTGCATATTTCATGTTAATTAGTTACTGTCGCCATTACATCATTTACTACTAGAAGACAATGCTTTGATATATATGGATTTATCTTATGCAAGAGGATCGTTATATGTGTGATGAGATTTACATATTGTTGGCCATTCATCATTGTGTTTGTCAAACATTTTAATTGAGTATGCTTTGGAAACAGTCATGAGTCCTCGTCATGTATTGAAAGTTTCGAGCATTATGTAAAAACCACATGTTTTATATTGTACTTCATCAGTTGTTGTTACAACCATGTTTGGGTTGTTATATATTATGTTATAGTCGTTTTGAAACCTTGCATCTCATTACATCCATGTACTTACATTTTATTTATATCATTTGTCATGGTCATGTCAGAGAGAGAGGGTGTCTAGTATCCATTGATGAGGGATGAACTAGCCATTCAAGAGGGTTGATGGGTGTTCTTCAATTATTTATTGCATATCAATCATATTTTGTTAAGTTATTCCCTTAGTCCTTGAGGTCTAGCCCTTAGCTAGAAGGCATTGGTTGTAGGTTGATGTGACGATGATCGGAGAGATTAAGTCTAGAGTGTGGTTGTTGATCATTTATGGGTATTCTATTGGTGCTTGAGAGAGGATGAATGATCATGTTTTTATTGGTCACCATGTATCTGTTGTTATTGTATCAAAGGATATTTTGTTGTTGGTCATTGAGTTTGGAGAGAATGTTACTGCTCACATTATGTTATTGTTGTTGGTTGAGAATGGTTTTCATGGAGAGTTTGGTGTTGCTTCTTTAGGAGAGAGAAAGCTATTGTTGCAACAATTTTTCTTCATGTTGTCATGAGGAGTGTTATTTTTTGTTGTTGCATTGCAATGAGAACCATCTAGTATCCAAGGGGAATATTTCCTATTCAGCTATTGTCATTTTTAATGAGTTTATCCCTTTGCCATTGATGTCAAAGGGGGGGAGAGTGAGGACTTATATTTTCAGAAGTCAGTGGGATGGTTAAGCTTGGTTTGTCATCAATGCCAAAGGGGGAGATTGTTAGCATTATGGTTTAGTTTTTGGTCTGTCTTGATGTCAACTTGGTAACATTGGTGTATTGTTGGTCAACATTGATGTCAACCTAAAAGCATGAGTTTTTGGTACCATGTGATGCAAAGGTACTTGGTTTATGGATTGGTTGCAGACCTTAGTTCAGTGGTTGCATATGTTGATGTAGGTTTTTGGCCTATACGTTGATGCCTTGGCATGATGTGGAGTTCTGACTGATGAGCCTCGGTATTGAAACAAAAATGTTGCAACTCCCAAGGCTACCGACTTTACTTATCAACCCGAGGTTCGTACAAACTTAAGAGATATCAGCACTATATGTGCAATGTACAATGTGTCCTTCCTTTGTTGTCATGATGTATTGGAGTGCATGTACTGATGCCAAATCCTAAACTAATTACAGAAAATGAAATGTTTGAGATGGAACCTTAACCTATTGCAAAAAAGAAAGTACAAGGAAGACAAAAATTCAATGCTAAATCACACCATTTCCTAATTAACTGCCAAGAAGCTATGCTTTGCAATAATGCTAAATTATCATGAACCAAATGCTACTATCTAATCATGGAAGTAAGAAGCATCAAACATCACTAATGTGCAAGAAAAGGGACCAAAATAAATTTGTTTATTTTTTTGTCTTTTCATGCAAAATCAAGTATGCAAACTAATTTCCTTTGGTGATATGGCAGGTGAATTAAGGATGTTGGAGGATGGCTGAAAGGGTTAGGAGATGGTTGGATGGTGTGGGAGACCCTTGGGAGGATTTTGGTTACTTCCTAGAGGTTTTCTCTCAATTTGGCCTCAAAATAAGCCGTTTTAGGAAAACCTACAGGATGTACTAAAAACGTATAGGATCCCCTGAAAACCTACAAGATACAGCCGAGAGAAAAATTGAAGGTGTTGGAGGTGATGGAAGGCTTAGGGAAGGTGGTAGATGGGTGTAATAGAGTGATAAAATTCCTATGATTACTTAAAATCAAAGTTGGGAGATGGATGGATTTGCTCAAAAAGCATGGAGAAGTTTCCTACAGGATGTACAGATTCACTGTAGCTCATCGAATGACCAAGAAAATAAAATCCAAATTGGATGGGACAAATTTTATTATTAACTAGGACGTCTTAGGTCCCCAATCCAAGTGGAATCACTCAAAAATACCTTTGTTAACCCATGCAAAAAGATTAAAAAACATTACTAGTTGAAAATCTAGAAATTCGAAAACTAGTGAGCTAGTAAATCTAAAAAATTCCTAACCAAATCAAGTGCAAATGCAATGCGGTGATTTTTCTTATGAAATATATTTTTTTATTATCTAATTCAAGTGGAGCCAACTTGATTAAAGCTTGTTAGCATGCTCTAAAAAATAGCAGAAATTTATTGTTCTTTGTTAAAAGGAGGTCCAACAATCTAGATTTGGGAATAAGAAGACTAATCCAAGCATATCAAATGATGAAATAATGCTTGTGATCCTACAAAAGAACTTACATCAACCACTTAACTCAATCCTACAACAAGAAATTGTTAATACTAAATGCAGAAATAAAAAGAAATAAAAACTAGAGATGCATGTCAATAAGCAGTGAAAAGAAGGAAAGAAAATGATACAAAAGGGCTCTGAGGCTCCTAGGATGGCCAAGCCCAAGGAAACTCAGATACATATGGAGGAGAATAAGATTTATAAGCTGAACATGACACCAATCTTCATTATTTTCCTTAATAGAATTACATCCCTACAAGAAAATACAATGGAGCTGCAAAAATACAAGCTCTCTCCACAAAAACACTAATGAAAAATCTCCGCCTAGAGGAAAATTTGACTTGGTACTTATACAAAATGATTATGAATCATTCCCCATGAATGAAGGAAACTTTCCCCACCAAAATCCCTTGATTACTGGATCTAGTCCCCAAAACTAGGAATTTGCATTATATGGCAGGGAACACATTCCTAGATTTTCTCAATCGTTCCCTAGAGGGAAATTCGACTTGGCACTTATACAAAATGATTAAGAATCATTCCCCATGGATGGAGGAAGATTTCCCCACCGAAATCCCTTGATTAGTGGATCTGCTCCCTTGATTGGTGGATTTGCTCCCTTGATTAATGGAACACATTCCTAGATTTTCTCAATCATTGGAGTTCCACAATTTGTGCCATAAGTCCATAATATCTTGTTGACTTATTATTATTAGTGATCCTCCAGTAGCAGGAAACAAGTCGCTATATTATCTCCTCTAACTCTTCATAATCTGCCCAATATTCTCGTAATATTCCACAAAAAATTAAATAATATTAGGCACAAATATTCAATTATTCATAAACCCTCCTAATGAATATATTAAAGTTAAAAATAAATTATCTAACGAAAAAAGATAGGTTTAATGTGTTGAAGGATGGTCATAGACCTTAATTTATGTTTTAAATTAGAGGCATGGGCCTTAATTTATGTCTAATTTAGAGGCCCATCATACCCCCCTTGCTGAAAGTGTTTCTCATCCTCTAAGCAGCTTAGTGACCTCATTGTGCCTCATCCATGGCCCTGGTGGTGCATTAAGAATCTTGGTTGTAATCTCTGCAAGGACAAGCCCAAAAACATATTTGTTCAAAGAAAAATCATTGTTTCTTGGGACCATTAGCTTGCTTTCTTGCCCTTATTCAAGATGAGGTCTTGAATATTTTTTTGTTTAGAAAGGTCTTCCATATCCTTATCAACCTTCTACTACCTTGTTCCACCTTTTGGACACCTCTAAAACCTTCAAACTGCCTTTAAATGAGAACTAGGAGATCCTGTAGTAATTCCTATCAAAATTACAGGAAACCCTATTAAAACTACATGATACCAGTTTTGAGCATAAATGATAGACTGAGGTTAGGGAAGGCCCTTACTTGGCTTCCATGCCTTTCTCCCATTTTTATAACATCTTTTAGGCCTTGGACAAAATCTAGAAAGAGATAAGAGACCTCTTGGAAACCCTCTATTTATCATTGCAGTTTGAGTTCTGTTTTCATGGCGAATACCCCATTTCCTTTTGTTGCCTTCTTCTTCTCTTTTGTGGCCTAGGTGACTGCCTAATCACCTTGGAGTTCTCTGAAAAATCTTTTCCATCTTTGGGTTTAGAATAATTTGTTCATTTCTTCCTTCTTGTAGCAACATTCTCCCTTCCTGTAGTAGTTATTCCTCCTCTTTCAAGGTCTTCTAACTGTATGAGAGTCTTATTCCCTTTCTTGTTGTTTTCTAATGACTCCTTTGTTTGTGCAAGTACATATGGTTGAATATGGTGGTGCTACTGCTGCTTTGTAGCTCCTTCTGCTCTTGGATCATCATTCTTGAGGCTTGCTACTGTTATGATTTGTATTATATGGGATAGGTTGCTACAAGATTTCATACAGGATGTCATGTCGTTGCTTCTCCCTCAAAACTCTTACTCATGCACTTTGCTGATATGGTGACATGGATGAAGAGAAAGAACAGGAGTGTGGATAACAAGGAATACTCAGGCGATGCTCTCTATTCCTCCCTGTTTCTCTTATTTTCAAAGACTAATTTTTTTTATTTTATTTTTTTTAACTGCTTTTTTTTTAAGGGTGAATGCAGAGGTGATGATTGTGGACAAGGTATGGTGATGGAATGACGAAGGGGGTCCTTTTTGTTGGCATATAAAGTCATTTATTTTCCTTAGGAATGCCTCTTGTAGGATTTATGGGTCACTGTAATTCCTACATGATTATTCTGTAGGTTTACAGGGGATCCTATAGAAAACATAGTCCCTTTGTAAACTGAAGTAAAGGAGTGGAGAAAATGACAAAAATGGTGGAGGAATGAATGTAATGAGTGGTAAAATAAAAATCTGAGGGACAAGGATCTCTTCGTGATCCTTCTTGCTGACTTGCAAATGGAAATTTCATGAAAATGGAGAGCATGCTCTCTTTATTTCTTTTTTTTTCAAGAATGAAATGGGATGGATGAATGATGAATAGATAGTGAATATTAAGTGAATGGAGGGCTTGGAGTTCTATGGTGACCTTGGCCTTTGTATAAATTTCTTCTTTTAACTGTTGTCCTCATTCCTTGAAATCATCACCCTTCATAATTTGACTTTTCAACATTGCGTGAGTGAAGGCGTGAGCTGCAATCAACTAGTTAAATATGGTTGAGAGTGCTGACCCATCCTTACCTTATAAAACTTCATCTCTTATGCATTGACAACAAATTTCTAACTATAATATGCTCAAGAGAGGAGGCCAAGACTATTGCATACCTGTACCTGCCTAATGGTTGTTGGAGAGACATGCGTGCTACTGCTGAGTTGATGTTGATGTGCAGGTATTGGATGGTGAGGCTAATAATACTGATGCTACTACTAATCTATGGAGGAGCTTCTTTGACCTTTAGATCTCCTTTAAAATGCTCACTGCCAATCTTGTAGATGTTGTTCTATATCTTGTAGGTTTAGAGGGCAACGACTTCTTTTGTCCATATCTTCCAAACGGTAGACTAGATTGAGCTGAAACTTTTTGAGCATGTTGACATCATCATCATGCACCTCCCCATAGAAAAATTTTGGTTAATGGATGCACGGATCTCGCAAAAGACTAAAAATGGCTGAAGGTGATGGAGGCCAGTTTCTTTGAATTGTACGCTAGAATTTACTGAAATTACTTGGGCATGTTACCATCATCCATATGCATCTGCCCATGAAACAAATTTTTAAATGGATGCATGGATATCGAGAAAAAGAAAAAATGGCTAAAGGTGATGGAGGCCAATTTCTTGGAAACCATGCACTAGAATTTGTTGAAATTGCTTGAGAATGTTACCATCATCCATATGTATCTCCTCCTGAAATAGCTTTCCAAATGGATGCATGGTTTTCAGGTTATGGCAAAAACAAATTTCTTCTCTATGTATTTTTGTATACTGTAGTAAAACAGAGCATCCTGTAGTCTTTTAGGAAAGCAAGGAAAATAAGTGGTAGAAGCTTGAGAATGATGGGTGGATGGTGGAAATAGATAATGTTGATCAATTGGCATGGCCTTGCCCTTTTTGGAGCATTTGAGAAAAGTAGGAGAAAGTCAAAATTTGACTTATTTTGACTAGGCTTGACCAATTTTCCTTTTGGTACCAACTTGTTCTTATTGCTTGCAGATATTGGAGAGTACATGCATGCATGGAGCAAGGATTCTTTATTTATTTATTTATTTATTTTAGGCCTACTAGCCACCTCAATGAGGTTTTCAACTAGTAGGTCTACCTAGGCACCTCAAAGGAGGTTTTCACCTAGGATCTTCTTCCTTTTTCTCTTTTTTTTTCTTTTCTTTTTTCAACCCATTGACCACCTCATGGAGGTTTTCAATCAATGAGCCAATCTGAGGTGCCTCCAATGAGGTTTTCACCTTAGAATTTTTTTTCTCTTATTTTTCATTTTTCTTTTTTTACCCTACCCTACTTTGAAAAACAAAATCACTTTCAAGTATAAGAATACTTCCAATGGAGCCATGTGCACATCGGGATGATAGATAAAATGATGTGGAGGATTGAAATGTATGCTTTGACATGTACCTGGATTTGAAAGATCAAATGATTTCACTTTGATAATATCAAGCACATTTGAAGAAGTGGGTATTGCTGCAACTTAATGACTGCCTAGAACCATATTTCAATATAGTTGTGATGCCCCTAGTTCACTTGCTGATTTGAATAATCTTGGATGTCTTCTTCTTCCATGACCTTAAAATCTTCCTCTTTTTTCTGATTGTTCTCTTGAACACATGGAAGACTTGATGATAACAATGAGGGAGCTTTCTCAATCTCTGATTTTACTGTATGCTCTTCATCAAGTGCATCCCATGATTCTTTGATCTTCTCTTTCAAATCTTCTTTCTCTGCATGTTGTCCCTCAATGGCATCAATAAAAACGTTTTTTTGTAATAATCTTCCTAAGCTATGGGGAATACCATTGAGCTCAAGAGGGGATGTTTGGAAGTGTTCTACCTCAGCATTGTAAGTGGGTTGAGCTACTTCAATGCGTGGGTTTGGAAATGATGGTACAGGTAGTTGAGGGGGAGTATATATTTGAAATGGATGTGGATGGGGTTGTGGTTGTGGTGGAGGTGAATGGTAGGGATAACATGGCGTTGGGTATGGAGGATATTGAGGAAAATATTGAGGATATTGTGGATGGCTCTCATAAGTTCCTTGCCAACCTTCTTGCCAAGATTGGTTTTGGAGTTTAGATGGCCAATGTTGCCAAGGAAAAGTTGTGTTCCAATTACTTTGAGGTGGATATGCATAACCTTGATATTGGGAATCAGGCTCTTGCATCATATCAGGTTGAATAAGCTGCCATGGTCCTCTTGGAGCTACATAACATTGCTGCATTGGCAATTGACTTGATCCATTGTTCTCTTGGTGAACTTCCTTTAACCTTGGTAATGACAGAAAATGTTTAACATCCTATGATTCTACAACACAAATATCAGCATTTTCTTTTCCTTCATCTTGCATTCTTAACATTTCGACTTGTTTTGTTATAATGCTAAGAATTTATGTTTTAAAATCATTAAACAAATTTCCAAGTTTATCTTGACTTACCGATCTTGATGTTGATTTACCTACTCTTCATTTTCCTCTTGATATGTGTTTGCATGTTTCACAAATTTCCTCAAATGATAATTTATATAAATCACCTCTACTCATGAGATTAAGGAGATCAATCCATTCATCTCTAATTTTTCTAAATAAGAGGGTTTTTAGTGTGTCGGATCCTAAATGATGTACTTTTTCCCTCTTAACATTATACATGAACCTCTCTATTAGATCCTCAAGGCTCTCATCTTCTCTTTGATTCATTCTAAAGATTTATTCCTTAAGATCATGGTCTTTATAATTTTCTATAAATATATTTTGCATATCATTCCATGATCTTATTGAATTAGTTCCTAAACTCATGAACCATTTAAGAGCTTTATCCTTCAATGTCGCTAGAAACAATGTCATTTTTTGAGTTTTTAATAAGTAACCATAATATCTACAAACAATTTCAAATTCAAAGAGAAAGGTTTTTGGATCCTCTGACCTTAGACCATGAAATGTTGGAAGAAAAGATGGAGGGATGTTCTTCATGTGCACACTACTATCAGTATCATGAATGGGAAATATGAGAGGATCTTCCTCATTGTCATCATCTCCATCCATTTCTTCTACATTCTTTTCCATGTTCTTCTTCTACATGCAAAAGTGAATGGTGATGTGGCTTTTACTGCACCATGTGATCAAATGGGGGGGTGGGTTGGTGTTGGAGATTTTTTTTGTTTTTATGATTGAATGAAAACACTAATGCAATGCACTTTTGAAATGAAATATGCCTAATGAAATTAATTTTTTTTTTTCAAAAAGTAAAAAGAAATGAATCAACTAGGGAATAAATCAATACATACTTTGACACCTCTGCGACAACGGCGCAAAAAACTAATGATCCTCGGTATTACAACAAGAATGTTGCAACTCCCAAGGCTATTGACTTTAATTATCAACCCGGGGTTCATCAAAACTTAAGAGGTATTGGCACTATATGTGCGGCATACAATGTATCCTTCCTTTGTTGTCATGATGTAATAGAGTGCATTACTGATGCCAAATCCTAAATTTATTGCAGAAAATGAAATGTTTGAGATGGAACCTTAACCTATTGCAAGAAAGAAAGTACAAGGAAAGAGACATAAATTCAATACTAAATCACACAATTTCCTAATTAACTACCAAGAAGCTATGCTTTGCAATAATGCTAAATTATCATGACCCAAATTCTATCTAAGTATGGAAGTAAGAAGCATAAAACATCACTAATGTGCAAGTAAAGGGACTAAAATAAATATGTTTTTATCTTTTTGTCTTTTCATGCAAAATCAAGTATGCAAATTAATTTATTTTGGTGATGTGGCAGGTGAATTAAGGATGTTGGAGGATGGCTAGAAAGGTTAGGGGATGGTTGGATGGTGTGGGATACCCTTGGGAGGCTTTTGGTGACTTCCTAGAGGTTTTCTCTCAATTCAACCTCAAAACAGGCCATTTCAGGAAAACCCACAACATGTACTAAAAACCTACAAGATCCCCTGAAAAACCTACAACATATAGCCGAGAGAAAAATGGAAGGTTTTGGAGGTGATGGAAGGGTTATGGAATGTGTTATATGGGTGTAATGGAGTGAGAAAATGCCTAGGATCACTCAAAACTCAAAGCCAAAGTTGGGAGATGGATGGATTTGCTCAAAAAGCTTGGAGAAGTTTCCTACACGATGTGCAGATTCACTATAATTCATCGAATCACCAAGAAAGTCAAATCCAAATTGGATGGGAAATTTTTATTTATTAACTATAATGTATTAGGTCCCCAATCCAAATGGAATCACTCAAAAATACCTCTGTTAACCCATGCAAAAAAAATAAAAGACATTACTAGTCGAAAATCTAAAAATTTGAGAACTAGTGAGCTAGTAAATCTAAAAAATGCCTAACCAAATCAAGTGCAAATGCAATAGGGTAATTTTTGTTATGAACTAGAATTTTTTTGTGATATAATGCAAGTGGAACAAACTAGATTGAATCTTGTTATCATGCTCTAAAAAATAACATAAATTTACTATTCTTTGTTAAAAAGGAGGTCCATCATTCTAGATTTGGGAATGAGAAGACTAATCCAAGCAACTCAAAGATTACTATTAAACTCAAAAGCTTTTCCAATGATGAAAGAATGCTTTTGATATTTCAAAATAACTTACATCAACCATTTAACTCAATCCTACAACAAGAAATTGTTAATACTAAATGCAGAAATAGAAAGAATTAAAAACTAGAGATGCATGTGAATAAGCAGTGAAAAGAAGGAAAGAAAATGATACAAAAGGAATCTAAGGTTCCTGGGATGGCCAAGCCCAAGGAAAATCAGAGAGCTATGGAGGAGAATAAGATTTAGAAGCTGAACATGAGACCAATCTTCGTTATTTTCATCAATAGAATTACATCCCTGCAAGAAAATACAATGGAGTTGCAAAAATACAAGCTCCCTCCACAATAATACTAATGAAAAATCTCTGCCTAGATGAAAATTAGACTTTTCACTTATAAAAAATGATTAGGAATCATTCCCCATGAATGGAGAAAGCTTTCCCCACCAAAATCCCTTAATTAGTGGATCTAGTCCCTAATACTAGGAATTTGCATTAAATGGCAGGGAACACATTCCTAGATTTTCTCAATCATTCCCAAGAGGAAAATTCGACTTGGTACTTATACAAAATTATTAAGAATCATTCCCCATGGATGGAGGAATATTTCCCCACCGAAATCCCTTGATTAGTGGATCTACTCCCTTGATTGATGGATCTGCTCCCTTGATTAGTGGAACACATTCCTATATTTTCTCAATCATTGGAGTTCCACAATTTGTGGCATAATTCCATAGCATATTGTTGAGTTATTATTTATTATTGATCCTCCAGTAGTGGGGAACAAGTCCCTAAATTATCTCCTTCTCCAACTCTTCATAATCTACCCAATATTCTCATAATATTCCGAAAAAAATAAATAATACTAGGCAAAAATATTCAATTATTCATAAACCTTCCTAATGAATATATTAAAGTTAAAAATAAATTATCTAATGCAAAATAGAGGTTTAATGTGTTGAAGGATGGTCATAGGCCTTAATTTATGTTTTAAATTAGAGGCATGGGCCTTAATTTATGTCTAATTTAGAGGCCCATCAGTGACACCTAGTTTACAATGATGGATACTATCAAGTCATGTTTATGGTACTTGGTGTGTGTGTGTTAATGGTTTTAAGCATGCATGATCAGTTTTAGGGCCTAGCATTGATGATTTGAATGTTATGCAGGTGTTGGAGAATATGTGGAGCAGTTTGATGGTTTAGGTGTTAGTGCAGTTGCTTGATGGAATTCAAGTTAACCTAGCTTGACTTATGATGTTGATGGAGTTGTGAAAATAGTTTGTTTGAGTGTTGTAGTAGCTAAAAAGGTTCCCTGAGGTCTTACAGAAGGTTGTTAACCAGTGGAGAAATTTTGGACAAGTTCTGAGCAAGGGAAACTTGATTTTGACCATCCTTTGCCTCAACTGCTTCAAGTTAATCTTAATGATGTCATTGAAATTATCCAATTGCTGGGAGATAGGCCTATGGATGTAGTTGAAACAAAGTTTGAATATTTTTGTGGGTGTGGTTGTGGCTTGAATTGGAAATTGTTTCAGATTCCTTGCACACTTTGAAAAATTCTTTTATTTCCTCACAGATATTGAAGTGTTAATTTTTCATTTAATTATTATAGGTGTAAGATAACCTCTTGAATATGGTTAAAAATAAGAATATTCAATGTTAGTTGAAGTTAGTGGCTACATTAAGTCAAGGACCAATGAACCAAATCACTTCCAACATATGAACAAAGCTCCACTACATAATGGTAATTATTGATTTAACCACTATAGAAGATTACAAATATGTGGAGATCATGAAGTTATTGGTTGGCTCGCTTGAGGAGAAAAGTGACGGTTGTGTGAGCTTGGAGAGTGTATGTTAGAGAAGAGTAGTGTATGCAATTTGTATAGGGAATTATGCGGAAAATCTTCAGCAGTTCACAACGGTAGGAGATGGCAGCATAAGTATGATTCAAGTAGGATTTTATGTAGCAATAAGGTGATGGAGTATGTAATGATTGTAAATCATTTCCTACACAATTTCTCAGTATTTTTTCATCATATTGTCATTTTGGTTTGGAGAATGTGTTAATGATGGCGTTTTGCAGTGATTGAGTGAGTTGTGAAGAACTGTTTCAATGAGATTGTTATGTTTGTTTTGATCCTATATTTCTAAAAGTTGTTGTGTTGTTCTAGTTGAGTAGTTTAGGTTGAATCCATTATGAAAATGAATGAAACAAGGGTCACATAGAAGTGTGGAGTGGGGGCTCCAACATATTCAATATAGAGAACATATTTCTTCATGAGTTCAATGGGAGTTGGGTGAGGCTTGTTGGTCATGGTGGCTTCTAGCAGATGAATGTCGATAGAGACATGAGATGAGGATCAAATTTATTAATAGTCTAATAGATGTTGGGTGAGGCTCATTGGTCATGGTGGATTACAACAGATAGAGGTTTGTAGAGTCGTGAGATGAGGATATAAGTTCTTACTAATAGTAGCCATATGTATTTTTTATGTGTCAAATTGCATGATGAATAATAAAATTGTTTGAGCGGCATAGCAATAGTAGCGAGTGGATTTTTTTCCCTACAGAGGATTTTCCACTAGAATAATTTGTGTCCTCTTATGCATGTTCAGTTGACTCAATAATTGGAAAAATATTTAAAAGCTAAATAAACATTGTCACTATTGATTCACCCCGCCCTTAGTAGTTAGCACATCACTAATAGGAGATTTGTCATATCTGCTCTATTTTCCCCTTCGAAATTTCAGAGTTGGACACTTTATTTAAATATTTGGGTTTCCACATAAAACCAAATTGTTATCACAAAACCAACTCGCAATGGTTATAGGATAAAGTAGAGAAACGGATCTCACATTGGTGCTTTAGGTGGTTATCTCATTCAGACATGTTGGTTTTGGTAGAATCTATTTTGGAAGCAATTGCTATCTACCAGATGTCGTAGGCTTGGATGGCTAAGGGAATTCTAGAGAATGCTCGATGGAATTGCTTCAAATTTCTATGGGAAGGTTCAAAAGATGAGTTTGTTTTGTCTTAGGTTCAGTGGAGTAGATTGGAATTCCCAAAACTCCTATGGGTTTGGGTACTTAGAAACATCTTTCTATTCTCAAAAGCACTAGTTTCTAAGTGTGTTTGGTGGATACTCTCCACTCATAGTCTATCAATGAAGGTGATTATTCATAAATATATTTTTCCTTTATCTTTGGATGATTTGGTGAGGTTTCCATTCAAACCTTAGCATGATATTTAAGCGGTCTAGTGGGAATTACTCAAATCATTTGACCTGGTGGCATCAGGTTTGGTTAGGTGGGTTGGAAATGGTAACAACCTCCATCTTGGTTATGATCTGTGGTCTGGCAGCATGAATGGAAATATACTTACTCAACCTCTCATCGATCACTTGAATGGGCTAGGTATACTTGTTTGGCACACTTAGATGTGCCTACTCATTCAAATATATGGAAGAAAGGTTGGATGTATGTCAATGATATCCATTCTCCAAACATGTTTCGGGTGGAATAATCATGTTTCCTTGATTCTCTGTGATCTACACACATATGACTTTGTGATTAAGAGGATGATTTGGTGTGGAATTTTGTATGACATGGTGTTTACACACCCAAATTGGGTTCATTTCACCTTAGTTCAGATGATAATAATCCTGCTCTAGATTTGTAGTTGCAGGTCTTATGGAAAACAAAGTGTTTGTCAAAATCAAAATTGTTTGTTTGGTGTATTATTACTAGTAAGTTTCCCATCTAGAATGCCATGCAATGCAGGTATAAAATTAGGTTAGGTTGGTGTTCCTTTTGTAAAAACAATATGGAACCTTTTGATAACATTTTTATTCACCACTCTTTTGTTATGCGTGTTTTGGATAATTGTCTTTCTTTGATGTGGATAGTATGTGATTGGGTCAGTTTATGTTCCACGACCACTTGGAAAGACTAGACTAAGAACATGGATATTTTTGCATTTCATGGGCTTCTTATTATCCTATGTTGGGCCATTTGGATTGTCCACAACAAAGCTATTTAATTGGATTTGTCATCTTACCCTGAAAAATATGTTTTCAATGATTTGGCCCTTCTTTAACATTTCCCTCAATCGAGGATTTCTCTATGTATTGAATATTGATATATTACAAAGCCTTGGGGCTATTATGATGGTCCTTTCTAGTGTGATGAGCCTCATCATTGGGTAATTATATGGGCCTTAATTGGCCTTAATTCACCTCCTAGCTTAGTGAAACCAACTATTCTCACAACTTATTGCATACTTTTGATTCTATTTTTTTTATGAGATGAGTTAGAGTTGGATATTTTTCTTTGTGGTCTAATGTGCATGTAATGCAGGAATAAAGGATAAAAGAAAGAGAAAATGTAGGAATAAAGGATAACAGCAAGGAACTGTGGAAAAGACCTTGGTAAAAAATCGAATGGGACAAGGGAGGGGAATTATAGGAGGCAAATCCTCCTCATTTACCACCCCCCCATTCGAATATTCCTCCATTTGCTCGAAATGCAAACAACCAAAGCATGAGGACTAGAAGATAGTCGAGCAAGTGAAAGTGACAGAAACCATTTTATCTTGAGTGGGGAGACGAGCCTGCCTTATGGGAAAGAAGTTGTTAGAGACTTCAGATGTATAAGTAGAGAGGCTTAGGACCTCAGTAGGATTCAGATTCTTATTGTAAAACTCTACTTTATTTCTATGCTGCAAGACTTGTGACAATTTGTTATGTAATCCATGGTTTGTATAATTTTGAGCCAGCACTAATTTAACTTAGAGAGTTGAAACTCTTGGGTTAGGGCCCAACCTGAGCAGCCAAAGCTCCTCTTTACTGTACAAGTATGCTAGCATAGATTCCTGGTTTTCATTGTTCATTTGCTTAAGTAGCTGCATTTTCATTACAACAGTATAGCATAGATTCATGGTTTTTCTATTCATTTGCTTAAGTAGTTGCACTTTCATTACAACAGTATAGAGTAGATTTATGTTTTTTCTATTCCTTTGTTTAAGTAGTTGCATTTCGCTTATAGTAGTGTAGAGTAGATTGGTTGTGCTTTAGTTTACTTCCATTTGTGCCTTCTTTTAGTTCACAGGGTAGCTAGAGGAAAAAGATCACCATAAGGTTTTCCGTAGGTGTCTCGGCCTCATCTTCTCCCTCTGGGACCATGACTTGAGGAAGAGACCCTTCAGCAGCCCCAAAAACACGGGTTTCTTGTTCTCACATGAGCTATGGAGTTTGTTGTTTGATGCAATTACTTGTTCACCATCACTGGTTTTTCTGTCGTTTTCATTTGAAACCTCCTTCAGCATGTTCTTCATGCATCGTTTCCTCACCGTTCAATCCACAAGAAACCTGCCCAATCATCGTTTGATTCATTAGTTTATCCAACTACCAACTTGTGCGAAGTCTTCCACCTACTTTATGCACTTTAAATCCCCACCGTCGATCTGCCTCGCCTGGTCCGACGACTATCACATGATTTCAACACTTTATGCGCTTTAAACCCCCACCGTCAATCTATCTCGCCTGATCCGATAGCTATCGCGTCACACACTCGCCAACTAGCTTGGCCAATCTCCACCGTTGATTAGCCCTGCCTGATCCAACGACTATCGCACAATATCGCGCAGATTATTGCACGACCATTATCTGCTCGAGAGCATGTGAGAAAAGTGGTTTTCTCATGTTACGTGTCGCTTAGTTAGGTTAATCGCGTGAAATTCAGAAATACAGCTTACAACTTTGAGGGCACGCGAGAAACTGCTTATCGCTTTCGAAACCCGCTCCATCATTTCCACGCATTTTCTTCCCGCGATACGATCTCCGTCATCCATGCTCCAGTTAATATTTTCCATCCATCTCTTGATTTAATCCCCACGATAAGATCTTCGTCGTTCATCTGCTTCGTTACCCTGTTCATCCATCTATTGACTTAATTCCTCACAATAAGATCTCCCCCATTCATTAGCTTTGTTACCCTATTCATTCGCCTATTCACTAAATCATCCGCAATAATATCTCTGTCGTTCATCCTATTTGTTAACCATGTTCATCCATCTATTCACTTAAGCCCCCGCGATAAGATCTCCATTGTCCATCTTGTTTTCGTTGATTGATCCAACGGTCCCTATGCACTACTGCGTCCTTATGTCCTCCTTTCATCAATTTCGATCTCCGACTGCTTTTCCACTTGAAAGCCAATTTATTTAGTTCCTTTGCTTACACCTTTGTACGGTTTGGTGCTCTTTACTTCTGCAACTTAGATAACAGCATTAGGTTAGTGATTGATTTAGCAATTCTACTTAGCATAGTTGTTTAATTGATATTTAGGTTATGGTGTGAGTTAGCATTACATGTTGTTTTCTTCATTACTGCAGTAGAATAGCCCTCTCTTAGAATATATTTTCTCTTCTTCCATCAAAAAATTAAGCTTCTTCTAACCCTATAAAAGTCTGGCTTGGAACCCCTGGGGTCTCTTGCCAGATGAGCAGTGACAATAGGCATAACCTTCACTTTTACTTGTGCATATAGCATTGTCAACTCCAAGTTTGTATGAACCTCAGGTTGATAAGTAAAGTTGGTAGCCCTGGGAGTTGCAGCATTCCTGTTGCAATACCTAGCCTCATCATAGCGGGAATGCCTCTATGTGACAGTATGTTTGTTCTTCATCTTGCTGAAAATCACTCTTATCATGTTAAAATGGGGATGGGCAATGGGATAAATATTTGGGAATAGGTTAATTCATGTCATGTTCTTATTACATTTGTTGTTGAGAAAGGAGTTCTCACATATAGTGATTTGTTAGTTCCTTGATTGTTGTTAACTCTGTTAACATGGCGCAAAGTTGCAGGAAAATTTTTCTTGTTAATATTGTGGAGGACATTCAGTGTATTAAACACTTTTTCACATCTTTCACATGACGCCATGTTTTCAAGGAAAGGAGTCGGGTCATTGATGGTCTTTCTAAGGAAGGTCTTCTCATGGATTAGGGACTATGGATGGTGACAGAGTTCCATGGTGAAGATCACTATCAGTATTTTCATCGGCCCTATATGGATGGGCTTCTTTATGATATTATTGCTTTACTTGTATACTAGTTTTATTGCAGCCTTTTTAGAATGTTTATATAACATATTTTATATGATTTAGATATTGTACAAACATAAACTTGCTTTCATGTATGCCCTTTGATATTTTAACATTGATTATATGTTTAAGGTATACAGATAGCTATTATATTTTTACTTTTTTTTCCACACAAGAATCAAGGCATATTTTTTAAGAGTATACATGAAAATGGTATATATGCAAAATGTATTTTCCTATTCTATGAATGAAAATATGAGTTTCTTTCAGATAGCTATTATATTTTTACTATTTCTCCACACAAGAATCAAGGCATATTTTTGAAGTGTATGCATAATTGTGTATATATGCAAAAATGTATTTTCCTATTGTAGGAATGAAAATATGAGTTTCTTTAGGTAAAAAATAAATAAATAAATGATTAATAAATTAATATTTCAATGATTAAAATATTATATAAACATTTATCTAATATAAAGAAAATTATAAAAGTTATCAAATAAATAAACTACAAAATCTTATTATAAATAAATAAGTTTGTTTAACATGGTTTCAAATATACCATCGTATTCTCCATGAATTTTTATCGAGTTTGCAGAGTGCTACATGATGATCAAATACGTTGAAGGAAGGAAAATTCTATTGAAACTTTCAACTAGAGGTGCAAAAACTTCTGGATACACCTAGAATCAAATATAAATTAAACATCTTTCCTCGTGCAATGGTACATTGTCTTAAACAACTTCCAGATACACCTAGAATGAAAGATAAATTAATCATCTTTCCTCGTGCAATGGTACATTGTCTTAAACAAAGAAAACACGAACGGATATCATGTAGTGAAAAATACACTATGCCCATTTATTGTTGTATTGACCCTAAGAATCATGAATAACCCACCAGAGAAAAATTGCATATTATTTATTGTTTTTGTTCTTGACATATTTGGTTTAACGTGGGTATTTAGTGTATATATTCTTTATATATAACATTTATGTATTTTGAACACATTTGTGTTATTTTCTTCTCTTCAATAGTATTCCATAATGTCAAATTTGAGATAACCATGTATTTATGCAGGCATGGACATTTGATAAGAAACTCTGATATTAAACGCATGGATATTGCATTCATGCAAAAACCTTACATACTCCATAGTTTAGGGTTTGGGTTAAGAAATAAGAATTTGTCAAAGTTCACTAAATAGGACTCCAACCAAAAGTTCGAAGACTTAGGACTTGTTGCTAAAATCTTTTGACGTAGTAAATACATCTGGAATTTTTTTGTTGTCGAGCAGAGGCTTTATTAGGGCCACGACCCTTGTGGTATGCGATAGAGGCTAGAAGGCTAGTAATACTCTTTAGCAAATATCTAGTGTTGTTGAGAAAATTGAAATGAAGTTGGACCTTATATGAAATGTTGTCTTATATTCGACTTGAGATTGATGAAACCTACAATAACGAATGGGAAAAATATCTCTCTGAGCCAAATAACCTAGAATGTCACTCTGCCATTGTATGAAATTGAGCCGTTGCATTGATCGAAATCATTGGCTGTGTGACTGATGTATATGAGCCAAAAAGGTCTGCAACCTTGGCGTCCAATGCCATCTATGAGAATGGTACCCACAACCTTGGGAAGAACAATCTTCTTGACCTAGGTAGGGGAGAGGTTGTGTTTCTTGTATGGATAGTTGAAGTCATTGCCTCTGATATCGATGGTGTAAATTCCCATTTTGAAGGATTTTGCGTTTTGCAGAGAGCTAAAAGTCCCTGTAAAAACAATTTCACATTTCTCATTGCTCAGATAGAACCAAAAACTTTGTCAGAGATCTTTCACAATTATGTTACTTATTATTAGCCAACAACGATTCTAAACACTTATATATCAATCTTAAATTGCCTATATGATGTTCCTTCTTTCAGGAATAGATCAAAGCTCGATCACTTCCTTCTCCAATAGATCAAATCTAGATCGATGATTGTAGGGTCAATAGCTATAATATCCTTAATTTGTCTAAATTACACACACATATACCCAAAATGACCAATGTCACTCATATGCACTTCCTTTAGGAGTAGTATAATGAGGTTGAGGCTGACGCTAAGGAATTACTCAGATGGTCAAAAGTGGTCAGAATCCTAGCAAAAATATTTCAAAAAACAGTGTTTGAATCATGTTTTTGATGGTGGAAATAGATTCAGCGCCATCAAAAAAGTATTGCACACCTAAAATTTTGAAGTTTAACAACTATAACTTGGATTTACAAAAATCCTTGCCGAATTTTCTCTAAATATGACCCGACCAGAATTTCCAAAACTTTGGGGCAACTCCTAGGCCTAACGAGGCTTGAGGCTGAGGAATTCCCCAAATGGTCAAAAGTGGTCGGAATCCGGACAAAGTTTTTTCAAAAAAATAGTGTTTGAATCATTTTTTTATGGTGGAATTAGATTCAGCACCATCAAAAATGTCTTGGACACCTAAAATTTTGAAGTTTAACATCTATAACTTGGATTTACAAAAATCCTTGCCAAATTTTCTCTAAATATGACCGAAATTCCCATAACTTTCGAGGCAACTCCTTGGCCTAGCTAGACTACGGGCTTCCATTATCATATATAAATAAAGGATAACCTAAAATTAAAATTAACTTGTCTGAGATTAATCATTGTTCCCTGAATCGTCGGTATCTTGGATAGGTGTGAAACCTGTGAGCTCGTAGCATAAACCAAAAAAGTGTGTCAATGGCGCTAGGATGAAAGCGAAGCAGAAAAGTACATGATAACACATTTCTCGTACAAGGGAAAGCATCCAATAATCTCAAAAACCATAAACAATGCTTGCCTAAGTTAAACAACACAACAGCACAATTGTTAAACAGAACTACGGTATAAAAACTTACAAATAATAACCATTCAGTTGCTATCACTGGATCCTACTGTTGGCGCTCCAAATTAACGTGATCAACCTCGTTAGTGATCAACAAGGTGATCAAATTAAGCTTCAAAGTTGGTAACAAACCACTGGAGCCATCTCCTTTAGCAGTCAAACCAACGATTCTTTAGCTTTCAATGGAAAAGACACTCATGAAGATTGAAAAGAAACGATGGAAATTTAGATCAATTGAAAAGACTCTCATGAACATTGAAATGAAACGATGGACATTTGGATCATACCTCTAATTTAAATAAATTTTTAACTTATTATTAAAGAAGGTAACTTACTTACAATAGGACTTAAAATATTCTATGAAACTCAAATCAAGATCAAACGTATAAGTTTTTCAAAATAAAATGAAAAACAATAAAAGTTTAATCTAAAATATATCATCCCTATCAATGTAATTACTAAATACCATACACTAATTTTACTTTACGAATTTGATATTATTTCATATAAGAGTCTTTAATTATAAAAAATGTGCAAGTTTCTTAATTTAACAAAATACATATTTTAAAATGTGATAAATAAATTAAATTATTTGTTTATATTAAAATGATGTTCTATTTAGTGGAGCGTGATGAGTTGGAGCGCCAGAGGGACATGGAGAGTCCTATTCATGAAGGCTTATTATGATTAAGAATCCCAGGAGAATGATACCGCTCGTGCGGAGCCTTGGGGAAGGACAGAAGTTAGGACATGCGGTTAAAGATCGTCAGAAAGACCTGGGTGAAGAGATCGGTAAACGTCATGGGAGATCACATCGAGAGGGTTCGAGATCTAAGGAGAATTCTCTGCCTCACCTCAACCCAATGGTTGATCTGATCTGGCATGGCAATGGCAAGTACATGTCAGAGATTGTAATTAGTAATAAATCTAATCGGGTGTTGGATAGGAACTGCCATGCTTACGGGAACAGCTGGCAGGATTCAGACAGAGGGAAGGATAGAAGGAGCAAGTGCCGGGTTCTTTAAAAACCCGCATGCACAGCCCCCACCCTCAGAGTATTGTAATTAGTAGTGGCAGCGCGAAAGACGTCCCTGGTTATCTGAAGGTCCCTTGCAGTTATTTCAGTTGGTATTTGGTGAGCGAAAGGATGGAAACTAGAAAGAAGGCTAGGCTTGCTGAGGAGGAGGAAGCTGCGCGGACCAAGGTGGTCGATATGAAAGAAAAGGGGATTGCGAAGGAGGAGGTCCCGGACGATGTCTTTGAGGTCCCGGACACTTCTGACGAGGGAGAGAGCAGTGACCTGGGTATGAACGCCGATGAGTGGGAGCGGTATGCCATGGGGGTCAGTCATAGGAGCCGGCGTGGTCGCAGGGTTCCTTCGCGCGGGCACCGGAGGCGGGTTAATCTCGATAGCCGCAAGCCTGCTCCCAGTCGTGGTCTGATCAGCGATGCCCATAAAGCTCGGGGCAGCAAGAAAGATACCCCTGAGCTGAGCCAGCGTCCTGGCAGGAAGGCCAGGCAAACCTTTGAGCACAAAATCCAGCGTGCTAAACGTGCCTATATGCAGAACACCAACCCAAAGATCAGGTGCATTATCCAGAATATGGAAGACGAGGCAATTCAGGCCCAATCGGAGTCGGAAATGGAAGATTGGGAGCTGCTGGTTCATGACCCTGGCAACACAAGAGGAAGGATGTCTCTGTTCAAACAGTCCCTTCATATGTATTGGGTAATGGAAAGGCTGTTGGCCAAAGCTTTAGAGCAGGTGGCATCTGAAATGGCGGAGATGACTCAGGGTGTTCCGAACTTACGGCGTGAACTTCGGATCCTGCAAATCTCTATGGAGATGCAAGGGAAGCAGCTTGAAGAGATTCAGCAGATGCTCAAGGCCAGCCAGCAGAGGAGCTCCAAGGAGGACTCTCCAATATTGGCGAATGTTGTTGAGTAGCTCTGGTTCTTGCCTCCTTTATGTCGATTTTGCGGTATTTAGATACTTTAGGCAGCTTTCCTCTTTTGGTAATGGACAGACTATACATGTATATCTCTAGAATTAGACCCGGGAAGGATTGTAATGTCTATTTAGCTAGGAAAAAGAGACTTCGTGACTTCTTTTACTGGTATGGTGTTAAAAACTTTAGGTGGATCCTATGCCCGGTTTCCCCTGGTGGGCGGGTTGTAGGTCCACTAATTTTGATGTACCTTTTCTGATATATTAATAGAAATCGAGAAGCACCACCTTTGCCTACAAAAAAAAAAAGAAAAAAAAGATGTTCTATTTTTGTGTAAACTAATTTAAATTATATATTTTTTAAGCAAAAATACAAAATAAATAAAAAGTAAATTTAAAAATTTTAATTTAAACTCAGTGATGTATTTTACTTTTAAACTTAGTAAGTATCAAGAGAAATTAAATTAAAGTGAACCTATCTGATCTTCTTAACAAGTGATAAATCCAGAATTAAAGTGAATCTAGATTACTCACATAATAAATTCTAATTCAAATAATATAATACATATAGTTTGTTATTTTGATAATAATACAATACTACCTTCCTTACCACATATAAATATATATACAAAATTAAACTTTTATTAAAAAATAATATTTGAAATATTCTAAGGGACAAAGGATTTAATAGTTAAATAACAAGAAAACATCCCCGTAGCCCACCTACCTCACCCAAAGAGAAAAACAATGAGATTTATTCTGAGTCACCAATGACCCACTCCACATAACCACAACAGAGATGCACCCAATCATATTCATACAAATTATTCAACGAAAGTAACCCCCAATATCATGGGGTCGTAAGTGAAGACAGTTGTGATTTAACTTTTTATGCTAAAGGACATGCTATTGTTCACCTACGTACCTCGTCTCACTAATGAGATTATTTGATGGGATTATTATGATGCTTTCTCTATGAGGAAAGAATCTTCCTCCTTTTTCATTATTGAAAATTTTAAAAATACCAGAAAAACTCTCCTACAATAATGCAATATAGAAAGCTTCATTTATTACAATTTCTTGTTACTTTTATCGAGGATTTCCTTTTGCAATATGAGTGTAATGTTGTTGGAAGAGGGTCTTGACCTGCAAAACAAATTCTTATTTTGAGATTTCTCGATATATATGTTCCTCTCTCGAGTCTATTAGTGTGTTTTTTTTGTGTTATTACTGTTTTCTTCTATTAAATCACAATGTGGTGTTTCATGATCCTAGCTTGGTCTCTAGATGTATTAGTGTGAGCAGTGGTATTGTCTTCTATCCTATTTTCTTGTTAAAAACTAGAGAACCAATTTTATTAATCAAACTGGGCAGCTCATAGGTGAGGAGTTGCACTTGGAAATTGCTTCTGGCATAATGCTCTACAATCTTCATCTTACAATTAAAAAATATATAGTTTTCACACAAGTAGGGAAGTTAGAACAACTCCCTGAGAAATAGGAACTAATGCCTAATCTAAGGCTCTATTGAACCCAATCTCTCCATATTTACATAGCCTCCATTATCTTGAACACTCCCCCTTAATGGACAAAGGGGTGCACAAGTATTCCTAGCATTTCCCTAAACAATTCAAACTTGATTCCACTGAGAGGCTTAGTGAAAATATCAACAACATTGTCACCTGTATTACAATATTCAATATGAATTTCTTTTGACTGAACTTTCTCCTTGACAAAATCAAATTGTGTATCAATGTGCTTTGTGTTTTTATGAAATACTGGATTATTTGCAATTTTGATAGAGCTCTAGTTGTCGCATTTGATCATTTTTGCAACCTTATGTTCTTCTCCAGCACCATGGAGAAGTCTCCTCAACCAAACTGCATCACAAGTTGTTGCACGCATCACTTCATACTCATCTTCTACTAAAGACAAGGATATTGTGTTCTGCTTTTATTGCTCCATGCAATTACCACAGGCCCAATGCTAAATGCATAGCCTATTATGGAGTGTCTATCATCTACGTTTCAACCCAAACAATGTGTTAGATATGTGTCGATGGCATTGGGAGGCCAAAAACGGAGTAAGGCGTCACTATTATTTTCTTTTTAAAAATTATTGGGGTTTCAATATCTTCTTTAAAAAATCCATGGGTGAATATGAAATAAGGGTTTCCATTTAAAAAAAAAAACAAAAAACAAAAAATAATTTTGTTCTTTTTTGGCATTCAATTGGAGTAGTTGGTTTTTATTAAGAGAGAGCATCTTTTTTTTTTTAGATTTCTCTTCGGATCCGGAGATAGATCTGTCTTTTAAATTGCTAGAGGTAATTTTTTTTAGGGATATCTGTCAAGATCAACAATCAAATGGCGGAAGCTTATCTGAACGAGAGAAATAAGCTCGACAGTTCCAAGTACTCCAATTTCAAATTTAAGCTTCAAACCCTGTTGGAGGGGCAAAACCCATGGGCAATTGCAACCGGTTATGACTCGAAGTTGACCCTAGCTACAGGTGGAACAACAACAACAATCAAAGACTGGGAAAAGAGAGAGAATAAGGCAAAGGTTATGCTCAAATTGTCTGTGAAAGATTGCATTATTCCTCATATTCGAGATTGTAAATCTGCAGCAGACATCTAGAAAACTCTCAAAGACTTGTACAGGATCAAGAACACAAATCACCTATCGTTTTTAAAGAGAAAGATTCCCTCCATTAAAATGGATAAGAATGAATCAATAGTAGCGTTCATCTCTCATATCAAGGAGCTTAAGAATAAGCTGGGTGACATTGGTGAAACAGTATCAGACACTGATTTGGTCATGATTATCATGAATGGTATGACTAATGACCAGATGTTCATCATTGGGTTGAATGCGAGAGAAAAAGCCCACAAGTTTGAAGAATTGACAGGGATCCTAATTCAAGAGGAGGAAAGGCAATTGACCGTGAAACCCCAGAGATCAGTGCTTGCCCTAATGGAAAAGAAGAAACCCTTTAGAGGAAAGACATATGAAGCATACAAAAGTAGAGGAACCCCACAAAGAAAGCCACCTCCATCTCAAGGTATGCCTTTAAATAGAAGTGATTCGAGACCAAAATGTTTTTATTGTGGTAAAGTTGGTCATATGGCTAAGCATTGCCAAAAGAAGAAGTTTGATGAAGGTCAACAAAGACATAAGAAGCATGCAGGCCATCTGGCTAATTCAAATTAGAATTTGAATATTAGATTGTTCATATCTGATTCTGCAGTGTCAACTAAGGAGGATGAAGCATAAATCCAATTCGTGGAATCAGGAGCCTCCTCCCATATGATAGGTAAGAGGAAATGCTTTAAAAAATTTAGAGAATCCAGCACTGGTACGAAGGACTACCTTGGAGACTATATAGGGTATGAAATCAAAGAATATGGTGATGTCCCTGTCATACTACCTAATGGAAACATTAAGCATATTCATGATCTTATATATATACTTGAGATAAAAAACAACTTGATTTTTGTGTCTAGAATAATAGATCAAGATCTTAAGGTAGAGTTCTTTAAATATTATTTTGTAATTAAATAGATGCTGGATCGGATGAAGTCCATTGCAACAGGTGTAGGTGTAGGAGGATTGTATAAAATGGATGTCAAAAGTGCATCACATCAAGCATTGGCATCATCATCCATGTCTGCGGAGAATCTATGGCATTAGAGATTTGGGCATATAAACTGCAGTGACCTACTACTTCTTCAGAAAAAAGGTATGGTGAATGGTCTTCTTGTTTTAAAGAGTATGCATGTTGACTATGAAGCATGTGCCCTTGGAAAATTATATAGAGATGAATTTCCTGCTATTGTCAATAGGAAGGAGAGGGATATACTTGAACTTGCACATAATGATCTATGTGGGCCAATGCAGACAAGGTCGTTAGGATGGGCCTACTATTTTCTTATTTTGTTGATGAATGTACAAGGTTCACCTAGGTGTATTTCCTCAGGCACAAAAGTCATGCTTTCAAATACTTCAAGAAATTTAGAAGAATGATTGAGTAGCAAACAGGAAAGTTCATCAAAATTCTTCACTCAGACCAAGGTGGAGAATTAAAGAAGGGTGACTTCATGAAATATGGTAAAGAACACGAAATACAACAACATTTCACAACACCTTACACTCCTCAGCAAAATGAGGTTGCGAAAAGGAAAAACAGAACCCTCATGGAGTGTACCTACAGTATGTTGAAAGGTAAGAATCTGACCAATGGTTCTTTTGCAGAAGTTGTAAACATTGTAGTGTATCTTAAGAATAGGAGTGCTACTAAGTGTTTGGATTATAAAACTCCTTTCAAAGCATTGTTTGGCTTCAGGCTTGTAGTAAGTCATCCTAGAGTCCTTGGACATAAGGCTTTTGCTCATGTCCCAAAAGAAGATAGGAAGAAGTTAGATTCAAAAGCCATTAAGTGTACTTTTGTTTGATACTCCAATGAGTTTAAGGCTTATAAATTGTTTAATCCTTCTACTCACAAGGTGTTTGCTAGAAGAGATGTGGTATTCCATGAACAGATAAATGATGGGGACCTTGTTCATAGTGATGAAGAATGGAATGTGCCTTTACTATTAGAAGTGTTGGGTGTGGAGCATGATTATTTAGAGGTCTTTGTTTCAGCCGCATGTATACCCCAGGAAGTTTGTACACCCCTCCATGCGGAGGGTGTGGGGGGGGGGGGCCTTGTCCCCCCCGCTGGGGTCCAAGGGGCTAATCTGCCCAGCTGAGGGGTCTGAGGGCTAGCGGGGGTTTCTAGTAAAACAGATGTAAAATTGCCTTGTAAAAGTATAGTAATTTCTAGTAAATCTGGGTCGTTCATTAGGCAGATGATCTGACAGTAGAACTTATGTTCAGTTTAGGGTTTTTTCCCTAGAAGGAAACCCCTCTCTATGTATGAGGGCATTGTCTTGAGGCTGTTTAATAGATGTGTATTCTCCGAGCGAAAAACAGAGAGGTGAGACTATGAGAGAAAACAGAGGATATTATAATGGATCTATTGTAGGCTGTGTCTCTTCATTTTGCTGGATAATAGAAAGGAAGGACTGGCTGTTCGGGGTGTATGTAGCCCAAACTGGGTGAACCATGTATATTTGTGTCTCTCTAGTTTTATGCATTTTTTGTGTTTATATTTATGCAATATTATATGTGTTCCATTGCTCTGTAATATATAATTTTCTAACAACTAGTATCAGAGCCAAAGGTCTATTTGGCTGATAAACTCGTAGGAAAGAAGGGTTCCTTGTTCGAGTGGGAGCAATGGCAGAAGATGGTAAGTTTAGGGTCGAGAAATTTAATGGCCAAAAATTCTAGTTGTGGAAGATGCAGATGGAAGATTATCTGTATTAGAAAGATCTGTACCTACCATTGCGCAGAAAAACAAAGATGTCGACAGGTATGATAGATGAAGAATGGAACCTTCTTGATAGAAAGGCACTCGGAATAGTACAGTTGTGCCTCGCAGCATCGGTCACCTTCAACATTTCAAAGGAAACAATGATAAAGGGTTTTATTAAGTCGTTGGCGAAACTATATGAAAAACCCTTGGCCTCAAACAAAGTATTTCTCATGAAACAGTTATTTAATATGAAGATGTCGGAAGGTGGATCTGTTGCTGACCATTTAAATGACTTTAAATGGTAAACTTTGATGATGAAGTTAGAGCTCTATTATTCTTGTGCCCATTGCCAAAAAGTTGGAATGGTTTAGTAATAGCCATTAGTAACTCTTTTTTTGGATCTAGTACTTTAAAGTTTGATGATGTTTTCGGTGCTATCCTTAGTGAGGAAATGTGATGGAAAAGCTCCGGTGTGACGTCAGGTAATGCTTTGAGTGCAGAGTCTAGGGGAAGAAAAATGGAAAGAGGAAAGTCCTCAAGATATCACAGTAAATCAAGGAAAGGCAGATCCAAGTCCAAATCGGGGATAGTTTGCTGGAAATGTAGAAAGAAAGGACACCTAAAGAAAGACTGTAGATCTGGGAAGGGAAAAGAAGGAGATGCACAACAAAAAAACAATCACGAAGCCAATGTGACAGGTGAGGTGTTACAAGATTCTTTGATTCTTTCCTTTGAAAATATTACTGATTCCTGGGTGGTAGATTCAAGGGCCTCATTCCATGCCACACTTGATAAGAAATACTTTCATGACTATGTTCAAGGAGATTTTGGACAAGTCCGTTTGGGTGATGATAAACCCTGTAAAATTGTTGGAATGGGCAAGGTTCTTGTAAAATAGAAGAATGTAACCCAATGGTTGCTAAAGGAGGTAAGGCATGTTCTAGATCTAAATAAAAATATAATTTCAATAGGGCAGTTAGGTGGTGAAGGTTGTGTGACAACTTTCACAAATAAAACTTGGAAGGTCACCAAAGGAGCCTTGGTAATAGCAAAAAGCGAAAAAGGTTGGTACATTGTATTTATGCAATGGTATTTCTAACTTTGTTAATGCTTTAAATTCCAAAGGAGTAGATGCAGCATTACGACATCATAGGCTCAAACACATGAGTGAAAAGGGGATGAATATCCTTCACTCACGGAATTTGTTGCTGGGTTTGAAGAATGTTGATTTGGACTTCTGTGAGAATTTCATTTATGGAAAACAGAAGAGAGTCAGATTTCTCAGAGTTGGGAAAGAAAAGAAGAGTGAAAAATTAGAGCTTGTGCATACAGATGTATGGGGACCTGCTCAGGTATCATCTCTCGGTGGCTCTCGTTATTATGTTACTTTTATTGATGATGCAACTAGAAAAACTTGGATTTGTTGTATTAAGAATAAATCTGATGTATTTGATACTTTCAAGAAATGGAAAGCTTTGGTTGAGACTGAGTCAGGAAAGAAATTGAAGTGTCTCAGATCAGACAATGGAGGTGAATATTGCAGCAAAGAGTTTGATAGGTACTGTTCAGAGCATGGAATTCGCAGACAGAAAACAGTTCCAAGAACACCACAAGAAAATGGTGTGTCAGAAAAGATGAACAAAACAATCATGGAGCGTGCAAGGTGCATGAGATTGCATGCAGGATTGCCTTTACAATTTTGGGTAGATGCTGTAGATACTATTGTTTATCTAATAAATAGAGGACCTTCAAGTTCCTTGGATGGTGGTGTTCCAGAGGAAGCATGGACAGGTAAAAAGGTAAACTACTCCTTTTTAAAACCTTTTGGTTGTGCGGCCTTTGTCTATATTAATAAAGAAAATAGCACAAAGCTTGAGACAAAATCAAAGAAATGTACCTTTATTGGATATGGTGTTAATGATTTTGGTTATCGCTTATATGATTATGAAAATCACAAAATTATTAGGAGCAGAGATGTAATATTCAATGAAAATGTCTTGTATAAGAATTAGTTGCAGGAAAAGAAACAGGAAAAAGAAAACAAGGAATACATAGTTCTTGATAAGATCACTAAAAAACTAAAGGTGCCTGAAAATAATAATAATCAACAACCACAACAACAGCAACAGGCACCCCAAACACCTGAAAGTGGTGTTAGAAGATCTACCAGGATAAGTATACCCCCTGAACGATACTCTCCTTCATTAT